>JARQOC010000007.1:98963595-99013833 GCA_033576535.1 Allobates femoralis
TGTGGTGTGTATGTGGTGTGTGTATGGGTATGTGGTGTATGTGTGTGTATGGGAGGCTGCAGTGGGATGTAGGGTATATAAGACACCCCCCGAAAGTAAGACATGGCAGACTTTTTGTGGAGCAAAAGAAAATATAAGACAGTGTCTTACTTTCGGGAAACACGGTAGCGGTATTTGCACCACATTTCATTAAACCGCTAGCAGCTGATGTAATTGGTTAGTACTGTAATGATGCTCAGTGGTGAGCACTGTATGGTGGCTCAGTGGTTAGCACTGTATACGGTGGCTCAGTGGTTAGCACTGTATGGTGGCTCAGTGGTTAGCACTGTATGGTGGCTCAGTGGTCAGCACTGTATGGTGGCTCAGTGGTCAGCACTGTATAGGTGGCTCAGTGGTTAGTACTGTATGATGGCTCAGTGGTTAGTGCTGTACGGTGGCTCAGTGTAGCACTTGGTGGCTCAGTGGTAGCACTGTATATGGTGGCTCAGTGGTTAGCACTGTATGCTCATGGTTATGGTGCTCAGTGGTTGCATAATATGTGCCAGTGTACACTGTATTGGTGCCATGGAGCATGAGGGTGCATGGTATATGGTGGCTCAGTGGTTAGCAATGTACGGTGGCTCCATGGTCTGCAGTCTACAGTAGCTCAGTGGTTAGCACTGTATGGTGGCTCAGTGTGTATATGTTGGCTCAGTGGTTAGCAATGTACAGTGGCTCCATGGTCTGCAGTCTACAGTAGCTCAGTGGTTAACACTGTATGGTGGCTCAGTGTGTATATGGTGGCTCAGTGGTTAGCAATATACAGTGGCTCCATGGTTAACCACCCCCAAAACCTACTCCCCCAAATCTGAGAACTGCGCCCTAACCCCCCAAACTTGCTTTGCCAACTCCCCACCCCACGCAAACCTGCATCCCTGCCCCCTAAAAAGACACCCCCAAAACCCACCTCTCCAAAAAACCTCCCGCCCACACCCCAAAACTGCCCCTCTGCCCACCTCCCCCACAAAAAAATGCCTCCCAAAGCCGCACCCCTGCACCCCCCAAAAAAATTCCCTGCCCAATCAAGCAACCCCCAAACATACACCCTCCCACCCAACCAAAACTTACCCCCCAAAATCTGCACCCTCCCACAAACCCCCCAAACCTGCCCCCCAAATCATCACTCCCACAAACCCATCCTCACAAACCTGCACCCCCCAAAAATGCCCCCCAGACCTGCCCCCCTTAAAACCTGCACACACACCCAAATCCACTCCCCCTAAAAACCCAGTCCCTCCCTCATACATCATTTTTAGTTAGCTATTCCCCAGCACTTTACAAATCCAGCTACAACAGGAAGCAGATTAAAGAGGGCGAGGGGGCGGCATTTTTTAGGGATGCTGGGTTGGGGAGGGTACAGGGTGTCACGTTTGGGGGGAGGGGGTGTTTTGAGGTGGGGTGAAGTTTAGGTTTGGGTGGAGTGGAGGTGGGGCAGGTTGGGGGTTGGTGTGGGGCTGCAGGTTTGTAGGGGTGTTGTTTATGGCAAGGGGTGGGTTTGGGGGGCAAATGTTTGGGGTGGGGGCAGGGGGTGAGGAGTAGGTTTGGATGGAGTGGAGGTAGCTTGGGGGGTTGCTGTGGGGGGCAGGTTTGGAGGGGGTGTTGTTTTTGGAGAGGATGGGTTTGAGGGGAATTTTTGGGGTGGGGCAAGGGGTGAAGGGCAGGTTTGAGTGGAGTGGAAGAGGGGCAGGTTAGGGGGTTGGTTTGGGGGGGGCAGGATTGATACGTATAGTTGACATACATACACACAGGTGGCGTAACTTAAAGCCCAGGGGCCCTGATGCAAAAGCTCCAACGGGGCCCCCATTTATTGCAAATCTTTAATAGGCCAAAGGGACTTTTGGGGCCCCCTAGGCTGCAGGGTTCGGGTGCAATTGTAACCCCTGCACCTATTGTAGTTACGCCCCTGCACACAGACATACACTCATCTTATAACTAAGAGCCGTTAGTTTCTATGCCCGGGAACTGTCATTTATATAACTAATGTGACACCACAATAAATGTTTTCCAATATAAAGACATTAATGAATCATTTATATCTTGACAACTTTTCTGTTTTCTTTACATCATTCATCACTTATTGTAAATAATGGAAAAGATTTATCAGTAAGTTTATAGCAAACATTGTGTTTGTTGCAGTTATTTCTTCCTGTTGTCCGGTGTGAATGAGGCCCATTACAGATTCACACAGCTGAGACTTTGTCACATTTGTATCCAGATTATATAAAACATCCCGCACTCTGCACTGATGGAAAATAGATAGAAAAAGGTTTAGCAAGAAAAAAAATCCTACAAAGAAGAATCATTTCAGGACTATTTTCACCTTTAACCCCTTCACCACCCGGCCAGTTTTACTTTTTCCCTCCCTTTCTTCCAACAACCATAATAGTTTTACTTTTCCGTCAAAATAGACATATAATGGTTTGTTTTTTGCAGGACGAGTTGTACTTTCAGATGAAATTATTTAATTTACCATATAGTGTACAGGAAAATGAGAAACAAATTCCAAGTGCGGTGAAATTGCAAAAATAGTACAATTACACGTTTGTTTGTTTTTATTCGCCATATTCACTATATGGTAACTCTGATGTGTTGGTATGATGCCTCAGGTCAGTACTATATGGTAACACTGAGGTGTCGGTAAGATGTCTGGAGACAGTACTATATGGTAACACTGACGTGTCGGTATGTCTCGGGTCAGTACTATATGGTAACTCTGAGGTGTCGGTAAGATGTCTGGAGACAGTACTATATGGTAACACTGACGTGTCGGTATGTCTCGGGTCAGTACTATATGGTAACCTGAGGTGTCGGTATGATGTCTGGGGTCAGTACTATATGTAACACTGAGGTGTCGGTATGATGTCTGGGTCAGTACTATATGGTAACACTGACATGTCAGTATGATGCCTCGGGTCAGTACTATATGGTAACACTGAGGTGTCGGTATGATGTCTGGGGTCAGTACTATATGATAACACTGAGGTGTCGGTATGATGTCTCGGGTCAGTACTATATGGTAACACTGAGTGTCTGTATGATGTCTGGGGTCAGTACTATATCGTAACACTGAGGTGTCGGTATGATGTCTGGGTCAGTACTATATGATAACACTGAGGTGTCGTATGATGTCTCGGGTCAGTACTATATGGTAACACTCTGGTGTCGGTATGATGTCTGGGGTCAGTACTATATGGTAACACTGATGTGTCGGTATGATGTCTGGGGTCAGTACTATATGGTAACACTGACGTGTCGGTATGATGTCTGGGTCAGTACTATATGGTAACACTGATGTGTCGGTATGATGTCTGGGATCAGTACTATATGGTAACACTGACGTGTCGGTATGATGTCTGGGGTCAGTACTATATGGTAACACTGACGTGTCGGTATGATGTCTCAGGTCAGTACTATATGGTAACACTGATGTGTCGGTATGATGTCTCAGGTCAGTACTATATGGTAACACTGAGGTGTCGGTATGATGTCTGGGGTCAGTACTATATGGTAACACTGACGTGTTGGTATGATGTCTCAGGTCCGTACTATATGGTAACACTGAGGTGTTGGTATGATGTCTGGGGTCAGTACTATATGGTAACACTGATGTGTCGGTATGATGTCTGGGGTCAGTACTATATGGTAACACTGAGGTGTCGGTATGATGTCTGGGGTCAGTACTATATGATAACACTGAGGTGTCGGTATGATGTCTCGGGTCAGTACTATATGGTAACACTGAGGTGTCGGTATGATGTCTGGGGTCAGTACTATATGGTAACACTGAGGTGTTGGTATGATGTCTGGGGTCAGTACTATATGGTAACACTGATGTGTCGGTATGATGTCTGGGGTCAGAAGTATATGGTAACACTGACGTGTCGGTATGATGTCTGGGGTCAGTACTATATGGTAACACTGACGTGCCGGTATGATGTCTCAGGTCAGTACTATATGGTAACACTGATGTGTCAGTATGATGTCTCAGGTCAGTACTATATGGTAACACTGAGGTGTCGGTATGATGTCTGGGGTCAGTACTATATGGTAACACTGACGTGTTGGTATGATGTCTCAGGTCCGTACTATATGGTAACACTGAGGTGTTGGTATGATGTCTGGGGTCAGTACTATATGGTAACACTGATGTGTCGGTATGATGTCTGGGGTCAGTACTATATGGTAACACTGAGGTGTCGGTATGATGTCTGGGGTCAGTACTATATGATAACACTGAGGTGTCGGTATGATGTCTCGGGTCAGTACTATATGGTAACACTGAGGTGTTGGTATGATGTCTGGGGTCAGTACTATATGGTAACACTGATGTGTCGGTATGATGTCTGGGGTCAGAAGTATATGGTAACACTGACGTGTCGGTATGATGTCTGGGGTCAGTACTATATGGTAACACTGAGGTGTCGGTATGATGTCTGGGGTCAGTACTATATGGTAACACTGAGGTGTCGGTATGATGTCTGGGGTCAGTACTATATGGTAATACTGAGGTGTCGGTATGATGTCTGGGGTCAGTACTATATGGTAACACTGACGTGTCGGTATGATGTCTGGGATCAGTACTATATGGTAACACTGACGTGTCGGTATGATGTCTGGGGGTCAGTACTATATGGTAACGTTGACGTGTCGGTACGTGTCCGCGATTTTGGGGCCGACAAATAGAACCAGGTGCCCGGCCATAAAATCGCCGAGACACCGCTAATGTATGTCAATGGGAAATGAGGAGCTCTTCTGATTGGTCGCTCTCTGCTGACGCCGACCAATCAAAATTCGCCCTCACTGCCCATAGACATACATTAGCGGTGTGTCCGCGATTTTGGGGCCGACAAATAGAACCAGGTGCTCGGCCATAAAAGCGCCGACACACCGCTAATGTATGTCTATGGGCAGTGAGGACCAATCAGAATTCGCCCTCAGTTCCCATAGACATACATTAGCGGCGTCTCCCTAAATATATGGCCGGCCTTCTGGTTCTATTTTCGGCCACGTGGGTTCGGTATTTCCGGTCCAATAAAAAATTTTTCTCTCTTTATCTATCTTTTTTTTTAACTATTTTTCAATCTATCTTCTTCTTTCTCTATCTATCTATCTATTTATATCTATTTTTTTTAATCTCTCTATCTATGTCTATCTATCTATCTATCTATCTATCTATCTATCTATCTATCTATCTATCTATTTCTATTGATCTATATCTATCTATCTATTTATCTATCAATCTATCTATATGTATCTATGTATCTATCTTTCTATTTATCTATCTATCTTTCTATTTATCTATCTATTTCTATCTCTCTATATCTATCTATCTATATATTTTTAGCAATCTATCTATCTATCTATGTATCTATCTATCTATTTCTATCTATCTATCTATATCTATCTATCTATCTATCTCAACTATATCTCTCTATCTATCTATCTATCTATCTATCTATTTCAACTATCTATCTATCTATCTATCTATCTATCTATCTATCTATCTATCTCTATCTATCTATTTCACTCTCTCTCTCTATCTATGTATCTATCTATCTATCTATCTATCTATCTATCTATCTATCTATCTATCTATCTATTTCAACTATCTATCTATCTATCTATATATATATTTTTATCAATCTATCTATCTTTCTATCTATCTTTCTATGTATCTATATATTTATCTATCTATCTATCTATATCTATCTATCTATGTATCTATCTATCTATCTATCTATCTATGTATCTATCTATCTATTTCTATCTATCTATATCTATCTATCTATCTATCTCAACTATATCTCTCTATCTATCTATCTATCTATCTATTTCAACTATCTATCTATCTATCTTATCTATCTATTTCTATCTATCTATTTCACTCTCTCTCTCTATCTATGTATCTATCTATCTATCTATTTCAACTATCTATCTATTTCAATATCTCTATTTATCTATGTATCTATCTATCTATCTATCTATTTCAACTATCTATCTATCTATCTATCTATATATATATTTTTATCAATCTATCTATCTTTCTATCTATCTTTCTATGTATCTATATATTTATCTATCTATCTATCTATATCTATCTATCTATGTATTTATCTATCTATCTATGTATTTATCTATCTATGTATCTATCTATCTATCTATGTATCTATCTATCTATCTATCTATCTATCTATCTATCTATCTATCTATTTCAACTATCTATCTATCTATCTATATATATATTTTTTATCAATCTATCTATCTTTCTATCTATCTTTCTATGTATCTAATATATTTATCTATCTATCTATCTATCTATATCTATCTATCTATGTATCTATCTATCTATCTATCTATACTATGTATCTATCTATCTATTTCTATCTATCTATATCTATCTATCTATCTCAACTATATCTTCTTATCTATCTATCTATCTATCTATTTCAACTATCTATCTATCTATCTTATCTATCTATTTCTATCTATCTATTTCACTCTCTCTCTCTATCTATTATCTATCTATCTATCTATTTCACTATCTATCTATTTCATATCTCTATTTATCTATGTATCTATCTATCTATCTATCTATTTAACTATCTATCTATCTATCTATCTATATATATATTTATCAATCTATCTATCTTTCTATCTATCTTCTATGTATCTATTATTTATCTATCTATCTATTATCTATCTATCTATGTATTATCTATCTATCTAGATTTATCTATCTAGAACTATCTATCTATCTCTATTTTCATATCTATCGATGTCATCTATTTTATCTATCTATCTATCTTGATTTTTATCTATCTATCTATCATTATCTATCATCTATCTATCACATTCTAGAATCCGATGCAATCGCATCGGCTCACAGCTAGTCCAAAAAAGGCCGACACTTAGCGCAGTTTCTACCCAGGATTATTTCAGTTCACCAGACAGGCTCATCTGGGCGCATCAGACAGTAGTGAATATAAGGAAGGAGATGTTGATAATGGATGTGATAAGAGGGAGGAAGCTGAGGGTGAACGAGATGACGGCCATGGTCACACTAGATGCTGAAAATGTGCTTGACATTAGTTTGCCATGGCTGGACCCAGGGTCGGTCTGGCCTGCTGGGAAACCGG
Organism: Allobates femoralis; assembly: GCA_033576535.1. Classification (NCBI taxonomy): domain Eukaryota; kingdom Metazoa; phylum Chordata; class Amphibia; order Anura; family Aromobatidae; genus Allobates; species Allobates femoralis. The sequence continues at coordinate 98,970,771 of JARQOC010000007.1, forward strand.
GTCATTATTTCAAGAAATTAAAAAAAAAAGGTCTCTTCTGTATTTTTGATTACAAGCCAGGTAGAACTAGGCAGCTGGGCTGGGGGTTGGTGGCAGTCCGTACCTGCCTGCTGTACCTGGCTGGCAACCAAAAATATGCAAAGCCCCTCATTTTTTTGTATTTATTTCAAGAAATAATTAAAAAAAATGTCTCTGCTGTATTTTTGATTACCAGCCAGGTAAAACTAGGCAGCTGTGGGTAGGTGGCAGCCTGTTACTGCCTGCTGTACTTACGCTGGAGACCAAACATATGCAAAGCACCTCATCATCTTATTTTAATTATTTAAAAAAATAAAATAAAAAAAGGTCTCTGCTGTATTTTTGATTACCAGCCAGGTAAAATAAGGCAGTTGTGGGTGGGTGTCAGCCTATAACTGCCTGCTGTACCTGTGCTGATGACCAAAACTACAGCGGAGGCCCACATCACATTATGATACCTTGAAACCATTTTTTTAATTCAAAATCCGCATGAAAAAACACATGAAAGAACACTATGCTTTTTCATCATAATGCCAAAAAACGAGGAATAAAACGCGAACAAAAAGTCGCATGTAGATAAGAATGGCATTGGCATCACTGGAAATGTCATCTTGCCCCATAAAAAACTATGTGCCACACAGTTTCGGCAGCAAAAATTAAAAAAGTTTCAGCTTTAAGAATAAAGAGATGCAACAACAATTCTTTTTTTTGTATAAAATAGTTTTATTGGTGTAAAAGCGGCAAAACATAAGCAACTATATAAATGATTTTTCGTTATGGTTGTACTGAACCAAAGAATAAAGCTGTCTTATCACTTTTACGATACGGTGAACAGCTTACGAAAAAGCAAACCACAAACTCTCACATGACCCTGTCGGCAGAAAGATAAAAAACTTCAGCATGCAAAAAAACATTATTTTGTAAAAAAAAAAAAAAAAGTGTTTTTAGCGTGATAGTAGCCAAACCAAGAAGAAAATACTATACAAATCTGGTATCACTGTGATTGTACCGATCTGACAAATAAAGCCGCCTAATTACTTATACTCATAGCCGGCTTTACATATGTGCGAGTCGTGCGATTGCACAGGGCACCAGTCAGAGGGGGGTGCCATAAGGAGACCTCAAAACTCACTTGTATGATTATCAGGTTCTACACAGTCTCCAGTAGGAAGGCTGCAGGGGGCGCCCTCCCCTCTGTGCTCTGACCTCTCTACTGCTGTCTTTACCAGAGAGAGGAGGGGGAGGGGCACCTGCAGGATCCCAGGCTGGAGAAAATGAAAATAACTACTGCTTATCTCCCTTACAGGAGGAGAACCTGCTGATACTGTAGCTGACTATTATGTGTGCTGTGCTGTGTGTACCATGTGTGGACTGTAGGTGTGATATCTGCAATGTACTATGTGCTGTCTGTATACTACAACCAAAGAAGGATATTGGATATACCACCCTCTTTTCAGGAATGACTCAAGAAAACAAATAAGATTATATAAATATATATAACAATCTTTATTTATATATCAAAAATTCATAAAAACAGAGCACTCCCTCTTGAGGGACCACAGAGACTCAACATCAATAATGACATCTCATAGTACAAGACAAATAACATCCATTTTTCTGATCATCATAATGGGAGACCCAGACAATGGGGTTTAGGGCGCTGCCCTCCGGAGGTCACACTAGGTACTACAAGTTTGTAGCACCGCCTCCTCCGCTTATAAACCCCCACCGTAGGAGACATCCTCAGTTTTAAACTTAGTGTGCTCGGAGGATCACGCTTTGCTTGCACTTCACTGCATTCTCACAACTTACGTGATGGCGTATGAAGACAAGGTAAAATGGTCCCATTCGGGACCCTCGACAGCCTCCCCGCTCACCCTTTGTGGAACACGCTGGTGGAGGTACCGGAGGGTTTTTTAGCCTGGACACTTCAGTGTTCTCCCGGTACGCTGTCGTGCTCCTTTCCTTTCCATCCCTCCATGGAGGCTCTGGATAGGGGGAGCCTGGAGCCTTGCACAGCTCCGCTCCGTCCGAGGCCTCCCTAAATGGTGCTTACAGACCGGACGGAGCCAGCCCAGTCCGAGGCCTCCCTAAATGGTGCTTACACTCCGGACTGGTGCTGTACCCCCGTCCGAGGCCTCCCTAAAGGTGCTTACAGACCGGACCGGCACTGAGGCACCTGGTGTGTCTCCTGTGTGCCTGGGGGTAGTGTCTGTCACTGTGGTGTCATGACACTCAGACCGCGCGGTTACCCTCGGGTCCGCGGTTCTGGCGGTGACCCTGTGCTGGGGTCTCCCTGGCTGACCGCCCTGTGTTTTCACAGGGGCTGAGGCTGTAGACTGCGGGTGTTTTTATGTATACATGCAGTCTGAGAGTGTGTGTGGTGATATTCACTCTCGTTTCCCGCGCTGCGGGCTCCGGCACCTCCATTGCTGAGGCAGTCTGGAGGAGGAGGAGGCAGCCCTTATGGTGACATCACCGCTGGGCGTGTTGTGTGTTCTTCCCGCGTGTTCCTGGCTCCGCCCACATCTTCACTGTCGGCGGCCATCTTCTCCCTCACTTCCCGGCTGGGATCTGAACTGCAGCGCGTGTCTGCACTTGCAAGGGAGACCGGAACTCGCGGAGGTCACACACACACACACCGCTTCCTCCTACCGCTTTACTGCGGTCGGTAAGCCACCGGGATCCCCGGTTTGTTTGTGACTTTGGCTTATATTCCCCTCACTGTGGAGATGTCCTCAGCTGGGAAGCATGCTGCTAAGGCAGCGGTGGTCACCATTGCCTGTACTACATGCAACGGGACACTGGTGGAGGGGTCCTGCAATAACTGCGGACGCCCAGAGGCCCGATCTGCTACTATTGAGTCTGCAAATCCGGGATTATACCCTGAGGTTCAGGTGATCCCAGGGCCATGAGATACCGCAGAATAAGCCTAAGCCACGGTACACCGTGAAAAGGAACCCTAAGCAGTGGTCCTTTCGCTCCGGTTCACAGTCATCAACGGCGTCCACTCGCCCAGACCGAGGGGGCAAGCCTGCTACTCAGTGGCGTTCCAAGAGTCGTCAGAAGAAGCCGGCGGGGGCAGCGGCTGCCACCCCAAGCCCGCTTCGACATGACTCGCTATTTCATCCTGCCTCCCCACAGGTGGGGGGCCGCCTGTCCCGCTTTCAGGACACGTGGTTTCTTCACATTCAAGATCAGTGGGTTCGAGACGTAGTCTCAAGAGGTTACAGGATAGAGCTGACGTCACAACCAATACACCGATTCCATCGGTCGGTTCCATCTCCAGAAAAGGCTCAGGCTTTTTACCTGGTGTTGGAGGGACTCCGCAGAGACGGAGTGGTGGTCCCTGTGCCCACGGAAGAGAGGTTCAGGGGTTTTTACTCCAACCTCTTTATTGTCCCAAAGAAGGACGGCTCTTTTCGCCCGGTTTTGGACCTCAAGTTGTTCAACCGTCACGTGTTGGTTCGGAAGTTCCGCATGGAATCCCTGCGCTCAGTGATCGCGGCTGTGTCACAGGGAGACTTCCTAGCGTCCATCGATATCAGGGACGCTTACCTTCACGTCCCCATTGCACCAGCTCATCAGCGCTGGTTGAGATTCGCAGTGGGGGAAGAGCACTTCCAATTTGTGGCACTGCCATTCGGGCTAGCCTCAGCACCACGGGTGTTCACAAAGGTGATGGCCTCCATGATGGCTCTCCTGCATGCGCAGGGACACGCCGTCATACCCTATTTGGACGACCTGTTGGTCAGGGCGCCATCGGAAGACCTTTGTCGGGTAAGCCTGGAGGTGACCATGAAGTCCCTGGAACGGTTCGGGTGGCTTATCAACATTCAGAAGTCGACCCTGGTTCCGACCCAGTCATTGACATATCTGGGCATGGACTTCCACACGGACTCGGCCCTGGTGTCCCTACCTCAAGCCAAGCAGCTTGCGATCCAATCAGGAGTGCAGAATGTCCTCCTGTCTCCACAGTCATCCCTACGGGTATTGATGAGACTGGTGGGTCGCATGGTAGCGGCGATAGAGGCGGTGCCGTTCGCACAGTTTCGCCTCCGTCCTCTCCAGCTGGAGATTCTTCGCAGATGGGACAAGAGGACGATCTCTCTGAATCGGCTGGTGACACTGTCACAACCAACCAGGGACTCTCTACAGTGGTGGCTCCAGCCACTTCACCTGTCACGGGGCCGGTCCTTCCTAAAACCGTCATGGTTAGTGGTGACCACCGACGCCAGTCTGAAGGGCTGGGGGGCGGTGTTCTTGCACCACAGGGCTCAAGGCCTCTGGACTCAGTCGGAGTCGGCGTTGCAGATCAACGTTCTGGAGATCAAGGCGGTCTATCTGGCGCTACTGGCGTTTCAGAAATTCCTGTCAGGACAGCCCATTCGGGTACAGTCCGACAATGCGACGGCCGTCGCCTACATAAATCATCAGGGAGGGACCAGAAGTGCTCAGGCCCTCGCCGAAGTCCACCGCATTCTACTCTGGGTGGAGGAAAACGGCTGCCTGATCTCCGCAGTTCACATCCCAGGGGTCGAGAACTGGGAGGCCGACTATCTGAGCCGACAGGGGATGGACGCCGGAGAGTGGTCTCTACATCCAGACGTCTTCCGGGACATCTGCGGCAGGTGGGGCACTCCGGACGTGGATCTGATGGCCTCACGGCTGAATCATCAGGTGCCCCAGTACATGGCAAGATCTTGGGACCCCCAGTCTCTGGGGGCGGACGCCCTGATTCTGAGCTGGTCCAGATTCCAGCTGCCATATGTGTTTCCGCCTCTGGCTCTGATTCCCAGGGTCCTGTGGAAGATCAGGACAGAATGCAGAGTGGCCATTCTAGTGGCTCCAGATTGGCCCAGGAGGTCTTGGTACCCGGACCTGTGGCAACTGTCAGGCGGACACAGGTGGGCTCTTCCAGAACGCGCAGATCTACTCGCGCAAGGGCCATTCTTCCACCTCAATTCCAGGGCCCTCAGATTGACTGCATGGCTCTTGAGGCCTGGCTGCTGACATCCAGAGGTTTCTCTCCTACAGTGGTTGCCACTATGAATCGGGCAAGGAAACCTGTTTCCAGGAAGATATACCACAGAACGTGGAAAATCTTTTTTACCTGGTGTGCCTCTGGTGGCCGCTCACCGTGGCCTTTGTCTATCCCGACATTGCTGGCCTTCCTACAGTCGGGGTTGGAGTTGGGATTATCCCTTGGCTCTCTGAAAGGTCAAGTATCAGCACTTTCAGTGTTGTTTGACAGGCGCTTGGCGCTCCTCCCGAAGGTACGTCAATTTCTGCAGGGGGTGTCTCGGGTGGTCCCGCCCTATAGACGACCTCTGGACCCTTGGGACCTAAACATGGTCCTGACGACACTGCAGAAACCGCCGTTTGAGCCACTGAGAGACGTCTCTCTCTCTCGTCTGTCCCAGAAGGTGGTCTTTCTGGTGGCGATTACGTCTCTGAGAAGGGTCTCAGAATTGGCTGCACTCTCGTGCAAGTCACCCTTTCTGGTGGTTCACCAGGACAAGGTGGTGTTGCGCCCACGGCCTGAATTTTTGCCGAAGGTGGTTTCAACATTCCACTTGAACCAGGAGATTGTTCTCCCATCATTTTGCCCCGCTCCCGTTCATCAGGTTGAGCGCGACCTCCATACTCTGGATCTCGTGAGAGCTGTACGCATTTATGTGTCCAGGACCGCCTCCTTTAGGAGTTCGGATTCCTTATTTGTCCTCACGATGGGTCGCTGTAAGGGGTCCGCGGCTTCAAAGTCGACCTTGGCCAGATGGATCAAGGCTCCCATTCAGGAGGCTTACCGGTCTTCTGGTTTGCCTCTCCCGGTGGGTTTGAAGGCACACTCTACTAGAGCTGTGGGTGCCTCTTGGGCCTTGCGACATCGAGCTTCTGCTCTACAGGTGTGTCAAGCGGCCACTTGGTCCAGCCTGCACACTTTCTCTAAGCACTATATGGTGCATGCCCATGCCTCTGCGGATGCGAGTTTGGGCAGGCGGGTTCTCCAGGCGGCGGTTGCCCACCTTTAAAAGGGAACCATGTGTTATCCGTCTTGTTGAGGAACTATTCCCGCCCTGGGGTATTGCTTTAGGACATCCCCATTGTCTGGGTCTCCCATTATGATGATCAGAAAAAAGAGAATTTTGTTTACGTACCGTAAATTCTTTTTTCTTGAATCATCAATGGGAGACCCAGCACCCACCCAGTTGTTCCGTTGCATGTTTGCATTTGATCTGTTCTCTGTTGAGACAGTGTTCCGGGTTGTTACACCGTCTGTGCACGGCATTCTTCCCGATGTTTCGGGTGTGGTTTATTTCTCCTCGCAGCTTATGGACTAAACTGAGGATGTCTCCTACGGTGGGGGTTTATAAGCGGAGGAGGCGGTGCTACAAACTTGTAGTACCTAGTGTGACCTCCGGAGGGCAGCGCCCTAAACCCCATTGTCTGGGTCTCCCATTGATGATTCAAGAAAAAAGAATTTACGGTACGTAAACAAAATTCTCTTTGTTATCGCCAAACTATATTGTATATACACATATATATTGATATCCTGGCCTAATGGAATTTTGCCAAATTATATGATTGTGATTAATTGTGAATATACAATATAGTTTGGCGATAACAATCGGTGTTATTTGTCTTGTACTATGAGATGTCATTATTGATGTTGAGTCTCTGTGGTCCCTCAAGAGGGAGTGCTCTGTTTTTATGAATTTTTGATATATAAATAAAGATTGTTATATATATTTATATAATTTTATTTGTATTCTTGAATCATTCCCGAAAAGAGGGTGGTATATCCAATATCCTTCTTTGGTTGTAGTATATGTACGTGGAGGAGTGACTACTTTATATCAGGGACTTGGTTCTCAGTTCTCTCTTATGTGCTGTCTGTGTCATCTTTCCCACTCTTTATCTATCTATCTATCTATCTATAGGGAAAAGAGAAAAAAGTGGCTGGCTCCATTACTGCAATGTGCACCCTCGTTGCCTACAGGTGATCTAGGGTCTAGATGGTGTCCGCCCACTTAGTAGTGGGGTAGGGTGGACAAGGAGGACTTGGGTGTCAGCGATAGGACTCGTCGGACCTGAAGTCACTTTGTCGCAGTCGACGAGCAAGCAGACATTGGCCAATGTGTGTACTAAGAACTTCAGATTTAAAAAAAATAAGAATTTTGAGTTTTTTTTTAAAAAAACGTAAGTTTTTAAATTTTTTCTCATATATACAGCTTGTCAGCATATGTACATCACTGGTAGTAGCTGAGTGCTGCAAGGTTTTTTTTTCTAGTCTATCTATCTCTCCATCTATCCCTCCATCTATTCCTCCATCTATTCCTCCATCTATCCATCCATTCCTGAATCCATCTCTTCCTCCAACTATACCTTCATCCATCTATCCCACTCTTTACAATGTGCCTAATTTGCCCAGTTTACAATGTGCCCAACATCAAGTTTTCAGAGTGCCAGCAGGTGTCAGTCAACCCCCAAAAATGTATCCCCATACCGGCCCCCCCCTTTAAACCTGTACGCCCTGCCAAATCCTCCCCCCCCCCACAAACCTGCTCGTCTAAATCTGTACACTGCATCTCAACCCCCCAAACTTGAAAATTCCCTTCCCAAACAAGCAACCCCCAAACATGCACCCTCCCACCCAACCAAACTTGCTCCACCCAAATTTGCACCCGCCCACAAATCCCCCTAAACCTACCCCTCCAAATCAGCACCCCCACAAACCTGCCCCCCCCCAGGAAATACCTCCCCAAACCTGCATTCCCCCCAAAAAATGCCTCCCGGACCCTCCCCCCTTCAAACCTGCACGCCCCCCTAAATCCACTCCCTCTACAAACCCGCACCCCCAACCCCCAAACCTGCCCCCCAAATGAGCACCCCCCTACAAACCTTCAGTCCTCCCCTCCTAAAAAAATATACACCCCTAAACCTACCCATCAACCCCTCGCCGCACCCCAAAACTTCCCCTTCTCCCCCAAACCATTTTCCATCATTCATCACTTATACAAAATGTAATAAAAGTGCTGTGCAGATACGAGATGTGCAGCCTCTGACACAGCGGATCCTGGAGGCCTGTGCAGCATTTCTTCTGCTATCAGTGTCCAGAGTGGGAGAAGAGGGTTGTACTGACAATCCAACACAATGGGCAGCACTTTGATCACATTTTATAAGTGATCATAAACTTATATAAATAACTCATGAAAGAATAAAGTTACGTTAAAACCAAGCATACAAGCACACCATTGTTTTTCTTATGACATTCTCAATGTGTTTGATGTCACATGACCCTCTTCCCTTTGAAAAAAATAAAGTTGGATCCAAAATGTCCGACTTCAATATAGCCGCCATGGTCACCCCCCATCTGGAAAAGTTTCCCCCTCCCATATACTAATGTGCCACAAGCAGGAAGTTGATATCCCCAACCATTCCCATATAGAAGGCCCACCCTGTATACACTGTGTGCAGAATTATTAGGCAAGTTGTATTGTAGAGGAGTATTTTTATTATTGATCAACAACGATGTTGTCAATCACCCAAAAGAGTCAGATATCAAAGCTTAATATTTTTGGAGGTTGCAGTGGGGTAGATCTCACATTTTAGGAGGGAGCACAGGTTCTCTATGGGGTTCAGATCAGGTGAACAAGGCGGCCATGTCATTATTGTTTCTTCTTTTAGACCTTTACTGGCCAGCCACGCTGTGGAGTAGTTGGATGCATGTGATGAAGCATTGTCCTGCATGAAAATCATGTTTATCTTGAACAATACCGACTTCTTCCTGTACCACTGCTTGAAGAAGTTGTCTTCCAGAAACTGGCAGTAGGTCCGGGAGCTGAGCTTTTTATTAAATCAAATATAAAACTATAAAAACAGTAAATTTGTGTGAGCACACACGGTCAATGGTGAGGTCTTCTATGATGGTATTTCTTAGGATGGATCCTTTTGAAGCACCATAGAGTTATTCCTTTCTTTCAAATGAGAGAAGCCTCGCTCTCTGGCTTGGTGTGCTTGATAGGCGGCTCATATGGGCCTCTAGGGTTGTATCTATGGGGATCTGTCGTATTTAAAAACAGATATATGCATGAGTCTCTCATGTACTTTTTGATGATGGCAGGGTTTATATAGTGCCTACCTGTCTGGGTGGCTTTTTAATGTGTATCTCTTTCTACTTTGGTTATACTCCAGGGGGTATTCCTTTTCACCACTGTATAATAATACTGGAGACAGGGTGTATATTCACTTAGTATTTAGATCACAATTTAAAATATATATAAATTAGGGTCCTACTGTGCAATGTGACTGATGGATATGATTATGATACACTGTTTCTAAAGTGAGAGGAATAGTATGGAATAAAATCATTAATCTTAATATATCTTTTTTTGTAAACTATTGTACTGCAAGAACTAATCTAGGTTTAGTGATGAAATAATTGGACTTCAATGATATAAGGCTTCTCTATGGAGTACACTGTACCTCCATTACAAGGTACCTCAATGATTTTCTTTGTTTGTTCTATGGTAGGTGTCTCTCAGGCTAAAATTATTAAAATTATTTAAAAACTATTAAAATATGCTGAACCAAGGTTTAGTAGATGATCGGTCAAAGTATCCTGTGATCAAAATACTCATTTGCCTAATAATTCTGCACACAGTGTATGATCTAGAAGTAAAACTTACCAGGAGCAAGAAAATGCGTCTTCCCTCGCCGAGAGTTCAAAGAGAAATGACTGATCTTGACACTGCAGGTTGTTTACAGCTTCTGCCCATTGTGACATCATCATATTCAAATGAGCAGATGACATCACAGAAGGGCCAAAGCCACATGACAGGTCACATGATCAGCCTGGCTGATAGGCCCTAGTTTGACAACAGTTGTAAAGTCTCAGAGTGTATGTGTGTGTGTGTGTAGGTATCATAGCTCCGCCCCCTCTGGTAACCCCGTCCCTTCCACATAGCCATGAGACTAAGTGGAGGGAGCGCGGCTTTGTTAAGGGGTGGGTCTACTGATGGGGGTGGGGATATATGTGGGGGTGGAGCTATGAAAGGGTGGGCTACCAGGAGGGGGGGAGCTATGACCATATATGGTCATACTATAAGCTAGTCTAATATATAAAGCTGAATGTATATGTGTATGCATGTGTGTGTATGTGGCATTAGCCCCATCCCTCCACATAGCCCCGCCCCTTCATAGCTCCACCATCTTTATGGCCCCACCCCCTCACAATGTATGTATGTCCACTGAAGGAATTTGCACCATAGCACCTACAATCACAAAATTTTGCACACACCCTATTTAACACAGTTTGGGGGGGGTACAGATATGGGGGGAAAGTTTGGGAGGTGGGGGTGCGGGTTAGTCATTTTTGCGCATGGGGAGTGCAGCTGGCTTTTTTGGGGGGCAGATTTGGAGGGGAGCAAGTTGGTGTGGGGTTACAGGTTTGGGGGGCGTTATATTTAGGAAGGGATGGGTTTGGGGAGAAATTTTTGGGGTGGAGGCAGGGGTGAAGGGTAGGATTGGGTGGAGTGGAGATGGGCCGGTTGGGGGGTTGGTGTAGGGGGACAGGTTTGGGGGGGCGTTGTGTTTGGGAGAGGACGGGTTGGGGGGAAATATTTGTGGTGGGAGCGAGGGGTGAGGGGTAGGTTTGGGTGGAGTGGAGGTGGGCAGGTTGGGGGGTAGGTTTGATACATAGAGTGGACATACATACACAAACAGGCATACACTTATAACTAAGAGCAGTTAGTTTCTATGCTCAGGAACAGTCATTTATATAACTAACTAGCTGGTGCCCGATGCACAATGCATCGGGATTCTAGCAGAGCGAGTCTCTGACTCGCAATGGCCGCTTCGCGGCCAATGCTTCGCGCTGCTAAGGCGACTCGCCATGCCCGCTGCGCGGCCAATGCTTCGTTCGTATCCACATGACCACGCTGACTCGCAGCGTGAGCGGTCTCAAAAGGGGCAAAAAACCCATTCGTGATTATATAATAGATGTGACACCACAATAAATGTTTTCCATTATAAAGACATTAATCAATAATTTATATCTTGACAGCTTTTCTGTTTTCTTTACATCATTCATCACTAAATAATGGAAAATATTTATCAGTAAGTTTATAGCAAACATTGTGTTAGTTGCAGTTATTTCTTCCTGTTGTCCGGTGTGAATGAGGCCCATTACAGATTCACACAGCTGAGACTTTGTCACATTTGTATCCAGATTATATAAAACATCCCGCACTCTGCACTGATGGAAAATGGATGGAAATAGGTTTAGCAAAAGAAAAAATCCTACCAAGAAGAATCATTTCAGGACTATTTTCACTTTTAACCCCTTCACCACCCGGCCAGTTTCCTTTTTTCCTCCCCTTCTTCCAACAGCCATAACGGTTTTACTTTTCCGTCAATATAGACATAGGACTTGTTTTTTGTGGGACAAGTTGTACTTTCAGATGAAATTATTTAGTTTACCATATAGTGTACAGGAAAATGGGAAAAAATTCCAAGTGCTGTGTCGGTACGATGCCTCGGGTCAGTACTATATGGTAACACTGACGTGTCGATATAATGTCTGGGATAAGTACTATATGGTGACACTGACGTGTCAGTGTGATGTCTGGGGTCAGTACTATATGGTATCATTGATGTGTCGGTATGATGTCTGGGGTCAGTACTATATGGTAACACTGAGGTGTCGGTATGATGTCTGGGGTCAGTACTATATGGTAACACTGACGTGTCGGTATGATGTCTGGGGTTAGTACTATATGGTAACACTGAGGTGTCGGTATGATGTCTGGGTCAGTACTATATGGTAACACTGATGTGTCAGTATGATATCTGGGGTCAGTACTATATGGTAACACTGATGTGTCAGTATGATGTTTGGGTCAGTACTATATAGTAACACTGAGGTGTCGGTATGATGTCTGGGGTCAGTACTATATGGTAACACTGATGTGTCGGTATGATGTCTGGGGTCAGTACTATATGGTAACACTGATGTGTCGGTATGATGTCTGGGGTCAGTACTATATGGTAACACTGATGTGTCGGTATGATGCCTGGTGTGAGTACTATATGGTAACACTGACGTGTCGGTATGATGCCTCAGGTCAGTACTATATGGTAACACTGACGTGTCGGTATGATGCCTCAGGTCAGTACTATATGGTAACACTGACGTGTCGGTATAATGTCTGGGGTCAGTACTATATGGTAACACTGACGTGTCGGTATAATGTCTGAGGTCAGTACTATATGGTAAGACTGATGTGTCGGTATGATGCCTCGGGTCAGTACTATATGATAACACTGACGTGTTGGTATGATGTCTGGGGTCAGTACCATATGGTAACACTGACGTGTCGGTATGATGTCTGGGGTCAGTACTATATGATAACACTGAGGTGTCGGTATGATGTCTGGGGTCAGTACTATATGGTAACACTGAGATGTCAGTATGATGTCTGGGGTCAGTATTATATGGTAACACTGAGGTGTCGGTATGATGTCTCTAGGTGAGTCAGTACTATATGGTAACACTGAGGTGTCGGTATGATGTCTGGGGTCAGTACTATATGGTAACACTGAGGTGTTGGTATGATGTCTCGGTCGAGTACTATATGGTAACACTGAGGTGTCGGTATGATGTCTGGGGTCAGTACATATGGTAACACTGAGTGTTGGTATGATGTCTGGGTCAGTACTATATGATAACACTGAGGTGTGGTATGATGTCTGGGGTCAGTACTATATGGTAACACTGAGTGTCGGTATGATGTCTGGGGTCAGTATATATGATAACACTGAGGTGTCGGTATGATGTCTGGGGTCAGTACTATATGGTAACACTGAGTGTCAGTATGATGTCTGGGGTCAGTATTATATGGTAACACTGAGGTGTTCGGTATGATGTCTGGGTCAGTACTATATGGTAACACTGAGGTGTCGGTATGATGTCTGGGGTCAGTACTATATGGTAAACTGAGTGTGGTATGATGTCTAGGTGAGTACTATATGGTAACACTGAGGATGTCGTATGATGCTGGGGTCAGTACTATATGGTAACACTGACGTGTCGGTATGATGTCTGGGGTCAGTACTATATGGTAACACTGAATGTCGTATGAGTCTGGGGTCAGTACTATATGGTAACACTGAGGTGTCGGTATGATGTCTGGGGTCAGTACTATATGGTAACACTGAGTGTCGGTATGATGTCTCGGGTCAGTACTACCCTGTCTCCCCGAAAATTAGGTGCCCCCTGAAAGTAAGGCATGCTAGGGGGTTCAATGTGCCTGCAAATATAAGGCCTCCCCCCCGCCCCCCTCCCCGAAAATAAGGCATACCTGGTTTTTGGCTCATCAGCATGCCACAGATCATAAGAACGGGGCATGGACCTGTGGCCCATCCGGTGCCCACTGCTGCATTCAGCTGCCGTACATGTATATTTTTCAAAATTGTCCCATCAGCCGCACTGCTCACAGCCCAGGAGCCGAGTGCCAATCACCGCTCCGGAGCTGTGTACCGATCACTGCCCAGGAGCCCTGCGCTAATCACAGTGCAGGAACCGTGAGCCAATCCGAGGCAAGCTGACGTCAGTGCATGGCCTCTGATTGGCTCGCGGTACCTGGGCTGTGATTGGATCACGGTTCCTGCGCTGTGATTGGAGCATGGATCCTGGACTGTGATTCGCTTTCTACTGAAGCAGGAGAATACCACAGAGGAGTGATAAAGAACCGGTAAGAAGCAGCTTTTGTGTGGCTATGAGTTTGTGTGTGTGTGCGTGTGTGTGTGAATGGTATGGATTTGTGTGTGTGTGTCTTTTTTGTTTTTTTGCAGGTACACTACTGTATGGTACTGGGAGGTTGCAATGGGGTAATGGGGACAATGGGAGGCAGCAGTGGGGTAATGGGGACGATGGGAGGCTGTAATGGGGACAATGGGAGGCAGCAGAGAGCAGAGGGGTAATGGGGATGATGGGAGGCTGCAATGGGGTACTGGGGACAATGGGAGGCAGCAATGGGGTAATGGGGATGATGGGAGGCTGCAATGGGGTACTGGGGACGATGGGAGGCTGCAATGGGGTAATGGGGACGATGGGAAGCTGCAATGTGGTAATGGGAACGATGGGAGGCTGCAATGGGGTACTGGGGACGATGGGAGACTCCAATGGGAGGCAGCAGAGAGCAGAGGGGTAATGGGGATGATGGGAGGCTGCAATGGGGTACTGGGGACAATGGGAGGCAGCAATGGGGTAATGGGGATGATGGGAGGCTGCAATGGGGTACTGGGGACGATGGGAGGCTGCAATGGGGTAATGGGGACGATGGGAAGCTGCAATGTGCTAATGGAACGATGGGAGGCTGCAATGGGGTACTGGGGACGATGGGAGACTCCAATGGGAGGCAGCAGAGAGCAGAGGGGTAATGGGGATGATGGGAGGCTGCAATGGGGTACTGGGGACAATGGGAGGCAGCAATGGGGTAATGGGGATGATGGGAGGCTGCAATGGGGTACTGGGGACGATGGGAGGCTGCAATGGGGTACTGGGGACGATGGGAGGCTGCAATGGGGTACTGGGGACGATGGGAGACTCCAATGGGAGGCTGCAATGGGTACTGGGACGATGGGAGGCTGCAATAGGGTAATGGGGATGATGGGAGGCTGTAATAGGGACAATGGGAGGCAGCAGTGGGGTAATGGGGACAATGGGAGGCTGTAATGGGGACTATGGGAGGCAGCAGTGGGGTAATGGGGATGATGGGAGGCTGCAATGGTGTACTGGTGACGATGGGAGGCTGCAATGGGGTAATGGGGACGATGGGAGGCTGCAATGGGGTACTGGGGACGATGGGAGGCTGCAATGGGATGATGGGAGGCTGCAGTGGGATGATGAGAGGCTCTGAAAATAAGACATGGCACATCTTTGAGACCAAAAATGAATATAAGACGGTGTCTTATTTTCGAGGAAACATGGTATATGGTAACACTGAGGTGTCGGTATGATGCCTCGGGTCAGTACTATATGGTAACACTGACGTGTTGGTATGATGTCTCAAATCAGTACTATATGGTAACACTGACGTGTTGGTATGATGTCTCAAATCAGTACTATATGGTAACACTGACGTGTCGGTATGATGTCTCAGGTCAGTACTATATGGTAACACTGAGGTGTCGGTATGATGCCTGGGGTCAGTACTATATCATAACACTGATGTGTCGGTATGATGTCTGGGGTCAGTACTATATGGTAACACTGAGGTGTCGGTATGATGTCTCAGGTCAGTACTATATGGTAACACTGACATGTCGGTATGATGTCTGGGGTCAGTACTATATGGTAACACTGATGTGTCTGTATGATGTCTGGGGTCAGTACTATATGGTAACACTGATGTGTCGGTATGATGTCTGGGGTCAGTACTATATGGTAACACTGAGGTGTCGGTATGATGTCTGGGGTCAGTTCTATATGGTAACACTGAGGTGTCGGTATGATGTCTGGGGTCAGTACTATATGGTAACACTGACATGTCGGTATTGCGCTTTTGTCGGCATTTCCCGCGCCCTGTAGTGTTCTCATGTTTCGGGATCTGAGGCTAGGACGGCTTATTTTTTTGCGCCCTGAGCTGACGTTTCTATTATGTAATGTTTTGATTGCCTGTTATTGCATTTTATTGCAATGTTGCGGCGACCAAAAACAACTCATAATTTTGGTGTTTGGATTTTTTTCTCTGTTACGCAGTTTACAGTTCTGATTAATTGATTTTATATTCTAATAGATCAGGCATTTCTGAACGCGGCGATACCAACTATGTGTGTATTTTTTATTAAGTTTTATTTGCAATGGGGCAAAAGAGGGTGATTTGAACCTATGTATTTCAAATTTTTTCATATTTTATTTTTTTACTTTTATTTTATTTTACACTGCCCCTTAGGGCATATCAGCACTGCAGTGTCCAATCACTTGTACTGTCCAGAGAGATGCTTCACCATCCCTCTGCACAGCACAAATGATCACATTCTGCTGGTGATGTCGCTCGGGCATCGTCGGCAGGAAGTGATACATGACAGCATCCGGGGTCATCAGATGGTCCCGTGCTGTCATGGCATTACATCGAAGCCCTGTGATCACTGGGCTTCTGATGCTGGCGGAGAACAGCGTGTTACCTGTCTCGCTGCTTTAGAATGTGCTATCAGTGGCAGCATGAGTGGGCTGATGCTACAGAGGTGTCTTGGCAGCAGCGGCAGGGTGCCAGGGAAGGGAAGGTAAGGAATGCATTCAAAAGGTAAAAATTCCGCCATTTACTGAGGAGGAGCATGAGACTTAATAGTGAGATAACGGTAGAGAAGGTCCAATCAGCCATAGGGGGGCTGGGCTTGCACAAGGCCCCGGGACCAGATGGGTTCAATGGGGAATTTTATAAGGCAATGAAAGGACAGGTAGCGCCAACTCTAACGCTGCTATTTAATAGGATATTGGCCGGAGAAAAGGTGTCAGTTCTGCTAAACACAGCCTATATAAAATTGTTACCCAAGGGTGAGAAGGGGTTAGTTAGATGAGCCTTCAGGTTATAGGCTCATTTCATTAATTAATCAGGACCTCAAATTATTATGCAAAATAATGGCGGACCACTTAGCGCAGTTTCTACCCAGGATTATTTCAGTTCACCAGACAGGGCTCATCTGGGCGCGGTCAGCAGTAGTGAATATGAGGAAGGAGATGTTGATAATGGATGTGATAAGAGGGAGGAAGCAGAGGGTGAACGAGATGCCGGCCATGGTCACACTAGATGCCGAAAATGTGCTTGATATTAGTTGGCCTTGGCTGGACCCAGGGTCGGTCTGGCCTGCTGGGAAACCGGGTCATTATTTCAAGAAATTAAAAAAAAAAAGGTCTCTGCTGTATTTTTGATTACAAGCCAGGTAGAACTAGGCAGCTGGGCTGGGGGTTGGTGGCAGTCCGTACCTGCCTGCTGTACCTGGCTGGCAACCAAAAATATGCAAAGCACCTCAATTTTTTGTATTTATTTCAAGAAATAAAAAAGGTCTCTGCTGTATTTTTGATTACCAGCCAGGTAAAACTAGGCAGCTGTGGGTGGCAGCCTGTTACTGCCTGCTGTACTTACGCTGGAGACCAAACATATGCAAAGCACCTTATCATCTTATTTGTAATTATTTAAAAAAAAAAAATAAGAAAAGGTCTCTGCTGTATTTTTGATTACCAGCCAGGTAAAATAAGGCAGTTGTGGGTGGGTGTCAGCCTTTAACTGCCTGCTGTACCTGTGCTGATGACCAAAACTACAGTGGAGGCCCACATCACATTATGATACCTTGAAACCATTTTTTTAATTCAAAATCCGCATGAAAAAACACATGAAAGAACACTATGCTTTTTCATCATAATGCCAAGAAAAGAGGAATAAAACGCGAACAAAAAGTCGCATGTACAGTAGATAAGAATGGCATCACTGGAAATGTCATCTTGCCCCACAAAAAATTATGTGCCACACAGTTTCGGCAGCAAAAAAATAAAAAAGTTTCAGCTTTAAGAATAAAGAGATGCAACAACAATTCTTTTTTTGTATAAAATAGTTTTATTGGTGTAAAAGCGGCAAAACATAAGCAACTATATAAATGATTTTTCGTTATGGTTGTATTGAACCAGAGAATAAAGCTGTCTTACCACTTTTACGATACGGTGAACGGCTTAAGAAAAAGCAAACCACAAACTCTCACATGACCCTGTTGGCAGAAAGATAAAAAAACTTCAGCATGCAAAGAAACATTATTTTGTAAAAAAAAAAAAAAAAAAAAAGTGTTTTTAGTGTGATAGTAGCCAAACCAAGAAAAAAATACTATATAAATCTGGTATCACTGTGATTGTACCGATCTGACAAATAAAGCCGCCTAATTACTTATACTCATAGCCGGTTTACATATGTGCGAGTCGTGCGATTGCACAGGGCACCAGTCAGAGGGGGGTGCCATAAGGAGACCTCAAAACTCACTTGTATGATTATCAGGTTCTACACAGTCTCCAGTAGGAAGGCTGCAGGGGGCGCCCTCCCCTCTGTGCTCTGACCTCTCTACTGCTGTCTTTACCAGAGAGAGGAGGGGGAGGGGCACCTGCAGGATCCCAGGCTGGAGAAAATGAAAATAACTACTGCTTATCTCCGTTACAGGAGGAGAACCTGCTGATACTGTAGCTGACTATTATGTGTGCTGTGCTGTGTGTACCATGTGTGGACTGTAGGTGTGATATCTGCAATGTACTATGTGCTGTCTGTATACTACAACCAAAGAAGGATATTGGATATACCACCCTCTTTTCAGGAATGACTCAAGAAAACAAATAAGATTATATAAATATATATAACAATCTTTATTTATATATCAAAAATTCATAAAAACAGAGCACTCCCTCTTGAGGGACCACAGAGACTCAACATCAATAATGACATCTCATAGTACAAGACAAATAACATCCATTGTTATCGCCAAACTATATTGTATATACACATATATATTGATATCCTGGCCTAATGGAATTTTGCCAAATTATATGATTGTGATTAATTGTGAATATACAATATAGTTTGGCGATAACAATCGGTGTTATTTGTCTTGTACTATGAGATGTCATTATTGATGTTGAGTCTCTGTGGTCCCTCAAGAGGGAGTGCTCTGTTTTTATGAATTTTTGATATATAAATAAAGATTGTTATATATATTTATATAATTTTATTTGTATTCTTGAATCATTCCCGAAAAGAGGGTGGTATATCCAATATCCTTCTTTGGTTGTAGTATATGTACGTGGAGGAGTGACTACTTTATATCAGGGACTTGGTTCTCAGTTCTCTCTTATGTGCTGTCTGTGTCATCTTTCCCACTCTTTATCTATCTATCTATCTATCTATCTATCTATCTATCTATCTATCTAAAGGAAAAAGAGAAAAAAGTGGCTGGCTCCATTACTGCAATGTGCACCCTCGTTGCCTACAGGTGATCTAGGGTCTAGATGGTGTCCGCCCACTTAGTAGTGGGGTAGGGTGGACAAGGAGGACTTGGGTGTCAGCGATAGGACTCGTCGGACCTGAAGTCACTTTGTCGCAGTCGATGAGCAAGCTGACATTGGCCAATGTGTGTACTAAGAACTTCAGATTTTAAAAAAATAATACGAATTTTGAGTTTTTTGAAAAAAACGTAAGTTTTTAAATTTTTTCTCATATATACAGCTTGTCAGCATATGTACATCACTGGTAGTAGCTGAGTGCTGCAAGGTTTTTTTTCTAGTCTATCTATCTATCTCTCTATCTATCCCTCCATCTATTCCTCCATCTATCCATCCATTCCTGAATCCATCTATTCCTCCATCTATACCTTCATCTATCTATCCCACTTTTTACAATGTGCCTAATTTGCCCAGTTTACAATGTGCCCAACATCAAGTTTTCAGAGTGCCAGCAGGTGTCAGACAACCCCCAAAAATGTATCCCCATACCGGCCCCCCCTTTAAACCTGTACGCCCTGCCAAATCCTCCCCCCCCCCCCACAAACCTGCTCGTCTAAATCTGTACACTGCATCTCAACCCCCCCAAACTTGAAAATTCCCTTCCCAAACAAGCAACCCCCAAACATGCACCCTCCCACCCAACCAAACTTGCTCCACCCAAATTTGCACCCTCCCACAAATCCCCCTAAACCTACCCCTCCAAATCAGCACCCCCACAAACCTGCCCCTTCCCCCAGGAAATACCTCCCCAAACCTGCATTCCCCCCAAAAAATGCCTCCCGGACCCTCCCCCCTTCAAACCTGCACGCCCCCCTAAATCCACTCCCTCTACAAACCCGCACCCCCAACCCCCAAACCTGCCCCCCAAATGAGCACCCCCCTACAAACCTTCAGTCCTCCCCTCCTAAAAAAATATACACCCCTAAACCTACCCATCAACCCCTCGCCGCACCCCAAAACTTCCCCTCCTCCCCCAAACCATTTTCCATCATTCATCACTTATACAAAATGTAATAAAAGTGCTGTGCAGATACGAGATGTGCAGCCTCTGACACAGCGGATCCTGGAGGCCTGTGCAGCATTTCTTCTGCTATCAGTGTCCAGAGTGGGAGAAGAGGGTTGTACTGACAATCCAACACAATGGGCAGCACTTTGATCACATTTTATAAGTGATCATAAACTTATAAATAACTCATGAAAGAATAAAGTTACGTTAAAACCAAGCACGCCATTGTTTTTCTTATGACATTCTCAATGTGTTTGATGTCACATGACCCTCTTCCCTTTGAAAAAAATAAAGTTGGATCCAAAATGTCCGACTTCAAAATAGCCACCATGGTCACCCCCCATCTGGAAAAGTTTCCCCCTCCCATATACTAAAGTGCCACAAACAGGAAGTTGATATCCCCAACCATTCCCATATAGAAGGCCCACCCTGTATACACTGTGTGCAGAATTATTAGGCAAGTTGTATTGTAGAGGAGTATTTTTATTATTGATCAACAACGATGTTGTCAATCACCCAAAAGACTCCGATATCAAAGCTTAATATTTTTGGAGGTTGCAGTGGGGTAGATCTCACATTTTAGGAGGGAGCACAGGTTCTCTATGGGTTCAGATCAGGTGAACAAGGCGGCCATGTCATTATTGTTTCTTCTTTTAGACCTTTACTGGCCAGCCACGCTGTGGAGTAGTTGGATGCATGTGATGAAGCATTGTCCTGCATGAAAATCATGTTTATCTTGAACAATACCGACTTCTTCCTGTACCACTGCTTGAAGAAGTTGTCTTCCAGAAACTGGCAGTAGGTCCGGGAGCTGAGCTTTTTATTAAATCAAATATAAAACTATAAAAACAGTAAATTTGTGTGAGCACACACGGTCAATGGTGAGGTCTTCTATGATGGTATTTCTTAGGATGGATCCTTTTGAAGCACCATAGAGTTATTCCTTTCTTTCAAATGAGAGAAGCCTCGCTCTCTGGCCTGGTGTGCTTGATAGGCGGCTCATATGGGCCTCTAGGGTTGTATCTATGGGGATCTGTCGTATTTAAAAACAGATATATGCATGAGTCTCTCATGTACTTTTTGATGATGGCAGGGTTTATATAGTGTCTACCTGTCTGGGTGCTTTTTAATGTGTATCTCTTTCTACTTTGGTTATACTCCAGGGGGTATTCCTTTTCACCACTGTATAATAATACTGGAGACAGGGTGTATATTCACTTAGTATTTAGATCACAATTTAAAATATATATAAATTAGGGTCCTACCTGTGCAATGTGACTGATGGATATGATTATGATACACTGTTTCTAAAGTGAGAGGAATAGTATGGAATAAAATCATTAATCTTAATATATCTTTTTTGTAAACTATTGTACTAATCTAGGTTTAGTGATGAAATAATTGGACTTCAATGATATAATGCTTCTCTATGGAGTACACTGTACCTCCATTACAAGGTACCTCAATGATTTTCTTTGTTTGTTCTATGGTAGGTGTCTCTCAGGCTAAAATTATAAAATTATTTAAAAACTATTAAAATATGCTGAACCAAGGTTTAGTAGATGATCGGTCAAAGTATCCTGTGATCAAAACACTCATTTCCCTAATAATTCTGCACACAGTGTATGATCTAGAAGTAAAACTTACCAGGAGCAAGAAAATGCGTCTTCCCTCGCCGAGAGTTCAAATTGAAATGACTGATCTTGACACTGCAGGTTGTTTACAGCTTCTGTCTATTGTGACATCATCATATGCAAATGAGCAGATGACATCACAGAAGGACAAGTCACATGATCAGCCTGGCTGATAGGCCGAAGTTTGACAACAGCTGTAAAGTCTCAGAGTGTATGTGTGTGTGTGTGTGTAGGTATCATAGCTCCGCCCCCTCTGGTAACCCCGTCCCTTCCACATAGCCCTGAGACTAAGTGGAGGGAGCGTGGCTATGTTAAGGGGTGGGTCTAACAGAGGGGGTGGGGCTATATTGTGGGGTGGAGCTATGAAGGGTGGGCTACAAGGAGGGGTGGAGCTATGACCATATATGGTCATACTATGAGCTAGTCTAATATATATAAAGCTGAATGCATATGTGTATGCATGTGTGTGTATGTGGCATTAGCCCCAACCCTCCACATAGTCCATCCCCTTCATAATAGCTCCACCATCTTTATGGCCCCGCCCCTTAACAATGTATTTTCTCCCGAATGTTGCTCGTAAACCCCTAAAGAACTCGTGTACCGTTCTTAGATGGGTAGTGCCTCAATTGATATATATAAAAATTAGGGTTTGAGGTCCAGCGCATATACACAATTACAGAGTGTCTATACAAATTCTTTTTATTAAATATAAAAATATAAAAACAGTAAATTTGTGTGAGCACACACGGTCAATGGTGAGGTCTTCTATGATGGTATTTCTTAGGATGGATCCTTTTGAAGCACCATAGAGTTATTCCTCTTTCTTTCAAATGAGAGAATCCTCGCTCTCTGGCCTGGTGTGCTTGATAGGCGGCTCATATGGGCCTCTAGGGTTGTATCTATGGGGATCTGTCGTATTTAAAAACAGATATATGCATGAGTCTCTCATGTACTTTTTGATGATGGCACGGTTTATATAGTGCCTTGGTCATTCCATGTCAAGTGATCCAAAAATGAATATTTTTTTTCCCTGACGTCCTCAGATTTTTTAAATTTTTTTTCTATACGAAGAACAACTTTAGTTAATTACAAAAAAAAGTTTTGAATTTTTTTCTTTAACAGTTAATTTTTACAGATTTTTAAAATTTTAAAAAAGTGCGAATTTTGGCCTGGTATGGCTTTACATTTTCTATCATATCTCGGGCTAGAAATAAGATAGAGAAACAAAATAAACACCAATCTACTCAGAACTGTTCAGGCTTTCACCAGATATGTCACAAGAGGATCTTTGTTAATATTTTACCCATGTGATCGCAAGCTTTAAAACGCATTTCCGAAAAATCGGCGCGCTTTAAATATTTCAAAAACTGCCCATGTGTCTGCTATGCTCTTAGCCACATCTGTACCAAATTTCAAGTTGGGATCGCGATGGGATCATATTTTAAAATATTTTAATATTAATAGCGTCAATGGGTCATTCTATATCAAGTGATGTAAATATGAATATTTTTTTTTACCTGACGTCTTTAGATTTTTGAATTCAAGATTTTTGAATTGACACTATAATAGTTAAATATTTAAAAATATGATCCCAATCAAGACCCCAACTTGAAATTTGGTACAGATGTGGATAAGAGCAAAGCAGACACATGGGCAGTTTTTGAAATATTTAAAACGCGCCGATTTTTCGGAAATGCGTTTTAAAGTTTTGCGCTTGCGATCACATGGGTAAAATATTAACAAAGATCCTCTTGTGACATATCTGGTGAAAGCCTGTATAGTTCTGAGTAGAATCGTGTTTATTTTGTCTCTCTATCTTATTCCTAGCCTGAGTTATGAGGAGAAACGTAAAGGCAGGCAACAGCGAAATTCACACTTTTTCCGAACTTTGAAAATCATTTTTTAAAAAAATAAATTTTTAAAAAAATGTATCTCTTCACATTTTGCATTGTCTGACATGCTATTATCAAATAACAAAATCTCAAAAGAATTAAAAATATAGAGGTAATAATCATTGGTTCACTTGACATGGAATGACCTGCCTACCTGTCTGGGTGGCTTTTTAATGTGTATCTCTTTCTACTTTGGTTATACTCCAGGGGTATTCCTTTTCACCACTGTATAATCACACTGGAAGACAGGGTGTATATTCACTTAGTATTTAGATCACAATTTAAAATATATATAAATTAGGGTCCTACCTGTGCAATGTGACTGATGGATATGATTATGATACACTGTTTCTACAGTGAGAGGAATAGTATGGAATAAAATCATTAATCTTAATATATCTTTTTTTGTAAACTATTGTACTGCAAGAAATCTAGGTTTAGTGATGAAATAATTGGACTTCAATGATATAATGCTTCTCTATGGAGTACACTGTACCTCCATTACAAGGTACCTCAATGATTTTCTTTGTTTGTTCTATGGTAGGTGTCTCTCAGGCTAAAATTATTAAAATTATTTAAAAACTATTAAAATATGCTGAACCCAAGGTTTAGTAGATGATCGGTCAAAGTATCCTGTGATCAAAACACTCATTTCCCTAATAATTCTGCACACCGTGTATGATCTAGAAGTAAAACTTACCAGGAGCAAGAAAATGCGTCTTCCTCGCCGAGAGTTCAAATTGAAATGACTGATCTTGACACTGCAGGTTGTTTACAGCTTCTGTCTATTGTGACATCATCATATGCAAATGAGCAGATGACATCACAGAAGGACAAGTCACATGATCAGCCTGGCTGATAGGCCGAAGTTTGACAACAGCTGTAAAGTCTCAGAGTGTATGTGTGTGTGTGTGTAGGTATCATAGCTCCGCCCCCTCTGGTAACCCCGTCCCTTCCACATAGCCCTAAGACTAAGTGGAGGGAGCGTGGCTATGTTAAGGGGTGGGTCTAACAGAGGGGGGGGGCTATATGTGGGGGTGGAGCTATGAAAGGGTGGGCTACAAGGAGGGGTGGAGCTATGACCATATATGGTCATACTATGAGCTAGTCTAATATATAAAGCTGAATGCATATGTGTATGCATGTGTGTGTGTGTATGTGGCATTAGCCCCAACCCTCCACATAGTCCCTCCCCTTCATAATAGCTCCACCATCTTTATGGCCCCGCCCCTTCACAATGTATGTATGTCCACTAAAGGAATTTGCACAGCAGCACCTACAATCACAAAATTTTGTACACACCCTATTTGACACAGAGTTTGGGGGGGTGCAGATATGGGGGGCAGGTTTGGGGGTGGGGTGCAGGTTTGGAGGGGCGTTGTTTTTAGGAAGGGATGGGTTTGGGGAGAAATTTTGGGGTGGGGGCAGGGGGGTGAGGGGTAGGATTGGGTGGAGTGGAGGTGGGGCCGGTTGGGGGGTTGGGTAGTGTGAGGACAGGTTTTGGAGGGGGTGTTGTGTTTGGGGGGGATGGGTTTGGGGGGGATATATTGTGGTGGGAGTCGGGGGTGAGGGTAGGTTTGGTGGAGTGGAGGTGGGGCAGGTTGGGGGTTGTAGTAGGGGTAGGTTTGGGTGGAGTGGAGGTGGGGCAGTTGGGGTTGGTATGGGGGTAGGTTTGGGTGGAGTGGAGGTGGGGCAGGTTGGGGGGTTGTGTGAGGGGGTAGGTTTGGGTGGAGTGGAGGTGGGCAGGTTGGTGGTTGGTGTGGGGGTTAGTTTGATACATATAGTGGACATACATACACACACAGACATACACTCATTATAACTAAGAGCAGTTAGTTTCTATGCCCTGGAACAGTCATTTATATAACTAATGTACACCACAATAAATGTTTTCCAATATAAAGACATTAATGAATACATTTATATTTGACAGCTTTTCTGTTTTCTTACATCATTCATCACTTATTGTAAATAATGGAAAAGATTTATCATAAGTTTATAGCAAACATTGTGTGATGAGGCCCATTACAGCTGAGACCTTGTCACATTTGTATCCAATTATATAAAACATCCCGCACTCTGCACTGATGGAAAATGGATAGAAAAAGTTTAGCAAGAAAAAAAATCCTACAAAGAGGAATCATTTCAGGACTATTTTCACTTTTAACCCCTTCACCACCCGGCCAGTTTTCCTTTTTCCCTCCCCTTCTTCCAACAGCCATAATAGTTTTACTTTTCCGCCAGTATAGACAAATATGGTTTGTTTTTTTGTGGGATGGGTTGTACTTTCAGATGAAATTATTTAATTTACAATATAGTGTACAGGAAAATGGGAAAAAAATTCCAAGTGCGGTGAAATTGCAAAAAAAAGTGCAATTACATGTTTGTTTGTTTTTTATTCGCCATATTCACTATATGGTAACACTGACGTGTTGGTATGATGCCTCAGGTCAGTACTATATGGTAACACTGACGAGCTGGTATGATGTCTGGGGTCAGTACTGTATGGTAACACTGATGTGTCGGTATGATGTCTCAGGTCAGTATTATATGGTAACACTGAGGTGTCAGTATAATGTCTGGGGTCAGTACTATATGGTAACACTGAGGTGTCTGTATGATGTCTGGGGTCAGTACTATATGGTAATACTGACATGTCGGTATGATGTCTGGGGTCAGTACTATATGGTAACACTGATGTGTCGGTATGATGTCTGGGTCAGTACTATATGGTAACACTGAGTGTCAGTATGATGTCTGGGGTCAGTACTATATGGTAACACTGACGTGTGTGTATGATGTCTCGGGTCAGTACTATATGGTAACACTGACGAGCTGGTATGATGTCTGGGGTCAGTACTATATGGTAACACTGATGTGTCGGTATGATGTCTCAGGTCAGTATTATATGGTAACACTGAGGTGTCAGTATAATGTCTGGGTCAGTACTATATGGTAACACTGAGGTGTCGGTATGATGTCTGGGGTCAGTACTATATGGTAACACTGACGTGTCGGTATGATGTCTGGGGTCAGTACTATATGGTAACACTGACGTGTCTGTATGATGTCTGGGGTCAGTACTATATGGTAATACTGACATGTCGGTATGATGTCTGGGGTCAGTACTATATGGTAACACTGATGTGTCGGTATGATGTCTGGGGTCAGTACTATATGGTAACACTGACGTGTGTGTATGATGTCTCGGGTCAGTACTATATGGTAACACTGACGTGTCGGTATGATGTCTGGGGTCAGTACTATATAGTAACACTGATGTGTCGGTATGATGTCTGGGGTCAGTACTATATGGTAACACTGATGTGTCGGTATGATGTCTGAGGCCAGTACTATATGGCAACACTGACGTGTCGGTATGATGTCTGGGGTCAGTACTATATAGTAACACTGATGTGTCGGTATGATGTCTGGGGTCAGTACTATATGGTAACACTGATGTGTCGGTATGATGTCTGAGGCCAGTACTATATGGCAACACTGAGGTGTCGGTATGATGCCTCGGGTAAGTACTATATGGTAACACTGATGTGTCGGTATGATGTCTGGGTCAGTACTATATGGTAACACTGACGTGTCGGTATGATGTCTGGGTCAGTACTATATGGTAACACTGACGTGTCGGTATGATGTCTGGGTTCAGTACTATATGGTAACACTGAGTGTCGGTATGATGTCTGGGGTCAGTACTATATGGTAACACTGATTGTCGGTGTGATGCCTCGGGTCAGTACTATATGGTAACACTGACGTGTCGGTATGTCTCATGTCAGTACTATATGGTAACACTGACTGTAGTATGGATGACTGGGGTCAGTACTATATGGTAACACTGATGTGTCAGTATGATGTCTGGGTCAGTACTATATGGTAACACTGATGTGTCGGTATGATGTCTGGGGTCAGTATTATATGGTAACACTGATGTGTCGTATGATGTCTCAGGTCAGTACTATATGGTAACACTGATGTGTCGGTATGATGTCTCAGGTCAGTACTATATGGTAACACTGACGTGTCAGTATTGCGCTTTTGTCGCATTTCCCGAGCCCCGTAGTGTTCTCATGTTTCGGGATCTGGGGCTGTGACGGCTTGTTTTTTTGCGCCCTGAGCTGACGTTTCTACTGATACCATTTTTGGACAGATGTAATGTTTTGATTGCCTGTTATTGCATTTTATTGCAATGTTGCGGCGACCAAAAAAAACTCATAATTTTGGTGTTTGGACTCTTTTCTCTGTTAAGGTACCTTTACACGTGGCAACTTTTCTAGGAATTCCACTGGCAACTTACTGGTTGCAGTGAAATCATGGACACATTGTTCCATTTGTTGCCGGCAACAAAGGGAACAATGTGTCCATGATTTCACTGCAACCAGTAAGTTGCCAGTGGAATTCCTAGAAAAGTTGCCACGTGTAAAGGTACCCTTACGCAGTTTACAGTTCTGATTGATTTTATATTCTAATAGATCGGCATTTCTGAACGCGGCGATACCAAGTATGTGTGTATTTTTTTTTAGTAAGTTTTATTTGCAAGGGGGTGATTTGAACTTATGTATTTCTAATTTTTTCATATTTTATTTTTTTTACTTTTCCTTTATTTTACACTGCCCCTTAGGGCTTATCAGCACTGCAGTGTCCAATCACTTGTACTGTCCAGAGAGATGCTTCACCATCCCTCTGCACAGCACAAATGATCACATTCTGCCGGTGATGTCGCTCGGGCATCGCCGGCAGGAAGTGATTCATGACAGCATCCGGGGTCATCAGATGGTCCCGTGCTGTCATGGCCTTACATAGAGGCCCCGTGTTCGCATCACTGGGCTTCTAATGCTGGCGGGGAACAGCATGGAGGTTAAACATTGTGGGCAGTAGGTTTTGGGGTAAGAAATCACAGGGTGCTTACGCTGGAAACCAAAAATATGCAAAGCACCTCATCATCTTATTTGTATTTATTTCAAGAGATAATTAAAAAAAAGGTCTCTGCTGTATTTCTGATTACCAGCCAGGTAAAATAAGGCAGTTGTGGGTGGGTGTCAGCCTGTAACTGCCTGCTGTACCTGTGCTGATGACCAAAACTACAGCGGAGGCCCACATCACATTATGATCACCTTGAAACTTTTTCTTAATTCAAAATCCACATGAAAAAACTCTGCAAAAACACTATGCTTTTTCATCATACTGCCAAAAAAAAGAGGAATACAACGTGCACAAAAAGTCGCATGTAGATAAGAATGGCATCACTGGAAACCTCACCTTGTCCCACAAAAAAACTAGGTGCCACAGAGTTTGGGCAGCAAACAGATATATGCATGAGTACAATGATCTCTCATGTACTTTTTGATGATGGCAGGGTTTATATAGTGCCTACCTGCCTGGATGGCTTTACTCCATAGGGGAAGCATTATATCATTGCAGTCCAATTATTTCATCACTAAACCTAGATTAGTTCTTGCAGTACAGTAGTTTACAAAAAAAGATATATTAAGATTAATGATTTTATTCCATACTATTCCTCTCATTTTAGAAACGGTGTATCATAATCATATCCATCAGTCACATTGCACAGGTAGGACCCTAATTTATATATATTTTAAATTGTGATCTAAATACTAAGTGAATATACACCCTGTCTCCAGTATTATTATACAGTGGTGAAAAGGAATACCCCCTGGAGTATAACCAAAGTAGAAAGAGAATACACACATAATATAAAAAGGCCACCACCCACGACAGTAGTTCATTCTTAGAATACGTTATATTGAACCACTGCACCTATCATCAAAAAGTACATGAGAGACTCATG
Source organism: Allobates femoralis (assembly GCA_033576535.1). Taxonomy (NCBI): domain Eukaryota; kingdom Metazoa; phylum Chordata; class Amphibia; order Anura; family Aromobatidae; genus Allobates; species Allobates femoralis. The sequence continues at coordinate 99,000,181 of JARQOC010000007.1, forward strand.
CATATATCTGTTTTTAAATACGACAGATCCCCATAGATACAACCCTAGGGCCCATATGAACCGCCTATCAAGCACACCAGGCCAGAGAGCGAGGCTTCTCTCATTTGAAAGAAAGAGGAATAACTCTATGGTGCTTCAAAAGGATCCATCCTAAGAAATACCATCATAGAAGACCTCACCATTGACCGTGTGTGCTCACACAAATTTACTGTTTTTATATTTGATTTAATAAAAATAATTTGTATAGACACTCTGTAATTGTGTATATGCGCTGGACCTCAAACCCTAATTTTATAAAAAGTATCCTGTGATCAAAATACTCATTTCCCTAATAATTCTGCACACAGTGTATGATCTAGAAGTAAAACTTACCAGGAGCAAGAAAATGCGTCTTCACTCGCCGAGAGTTCAAAGAGAAATGACTGATCTTGACACTGCAGGTGGTTTACAGCTTGTGTCTATTGTGACATCATCATATGCAAATGAGCAGATGACATCACAGAAGGACAAGTCACATGATCAGCCTGGCTGATAGGCCGAAGTTTGACAACAGCTGTAAAGTCTCAGAGTGTATGTGTGTGTGTGTAGGTATCATAGCTCCGCCCCCTCTGGTAACCCCGTCCCTTCCACATAGCCCTGAGACTAAGTGGAGGGAGCGTGGCTATGTTAAGGGTGGGTCTACCAGAGGGGGTGGGGCTATATATGGGGGTGGAGCTATGAAAGGATGGTCTACCAGGAGGGGTGGAGCTATGACCATATATGGTCATACTATGAGCTAGTCTAATATATAAAGCTGAATGCATATGTGTATGCAACATTAACCTTGCCCATTCCACATAGCCATGCCCACTTCAGAGCTGTCATAGCCCCACCCACTCCACATAGGCACATCTATTCCACATAGCTCCAACCCTCCACATAGCCCCGCCCCTTCATAGCTCCACCATCCTTATGGCCCCGCCCCCTCACAATGTATGTATGTCCACTAAAGGAATTTGCACCGCTGCACCTACAATCACAAAATTTTGCACACACCCTATTTAACACAGTTTGGGGGGAGGGGGTGCAGATATGGGGAAAGTTTGGGTGGGGTGCAGCTTTGGAGGGCGTTGTTTTGGAGGGTGGGTTTGGGGTTGTGGGGTGCGGGTTAGTCATTTTTGCACAGGAGAGTGCGGCGGGTTTTTCTGGGGGGGCAGATTTGGAGGTTGTTTTTAGGAAGGGATGGGTTTGGGGAGAAATTTTTGGGGTGGGGGCAGGGGGTGAGTGGTAGGATTGGGTGGAGTGAAGATGGGGCCGGTTGGGGGTTGGTGTAGTGGGACAGGTTTGGGGGGGCGTTGTGTTTTGGAGGGGATGGGTTTGGAGGGAATATTTGTGGTGGGAGTGAGGGGTGAGGGTAGGTTTGGGTGGAGTGGAGGTGGGGCAGGTTGGGGGTTGGTGTGGGGGTAGGTTTGGGTGGAGTGGAGGTGGGGCAGGTTGGGGGGTTGGTGTGGGGGGTAGGTTTGGGTGGAGTGGAGGTGGGGCAGGTTGGGGGGTTGGTGTGGGGGGTAGGTTTGGGTGGAGTGGAGGTGGGGCAGGTTGGGGGGTTGGTGTGGGGGTAGGTTTGGGTGGAGTGGAGGTGGGGCAGGTTGGGGGGGTTGGTTTGGGTGGAGTGGAGGTGGGGCAGGTTGGGGGCTTGGTGTGGGGGGTAGGTTTGATACATATAGTGGACATACATACACACACAGACATACACTCATCTTATAACTAAGAGCAGTTAGTTTCTCTGCCCGGGAACAGTCATTTATATAACTAATGTGACACCACAATAAATGTTTTCCAATATAAAGACATTAATTAATCATTATATCTTGACAACTTTTCTGGTTTCTTTACATCATTCATCACTTATTGTAAATAATGGAAAATATTTATCAGTAAGTTTATAGCAAACATTGTGTTTGTTGCAGTTATTTCTTCCTGTTGTCCGGTGTGAATGAGGCCCATTACAGATTCACACAGCTGAGACTTTGTCACATTTGTATCCAGATTATATAAAACATCCCGCACTCTGCAGTGATGGAAAATGGATAAAAAAAAGGTTTAGCAAGAAAAAATCCTACCAAGAAGAATAATTTCAGGACTATTTTCACTTTTAACCCCTTCACCACCCGGCCAGTTTCCTTTTTTCCTCCCCTTCTTCCAACAGCCATAATAGTTTTACTTTTCCGTCAATATAGACATAGGACTTGTTTTTTGTGGGACGAGTTGTACTTTCAGATGAAATTATTTAATTTACCATATAGTGTACAGGAAAATGGGAAAAAAATTCCAAGTGCTGTGTCGGTATGATGTCTGGGGTCAGTACTATATGGTAACACTGACGTGTTGGTATGATGTCTGGGGTCAGTACTATATGGTAACACTGACGTGTCGGTATGATGTCTCGGGTCAGTACTATATGGTAACACTGATTTGTCGGTATGATGTCTCGGTCAGTACTATATGGTAACACTGAGGTGTCGGTATGATGTCTGGGGTCAGTACTATATGGTAACACTGAGGTGTCGGTATGATGTCTGGGGTCAGTACTATATGGTAACACTGAGGTGTCGGTATGATGTCTGGGGTCAGTACTATATGGTAACACTGACGTGTTGGCATGATGTCTGGGGTCAGTACTATATGGTAACACTGAGGTGTTGGTATGATGCCTCGGGTCAGTACTATATGGTAACACTGACGTGTCGGTATAATGTCTGGGGTCAGTACTATATGGTAACACTGATGTGTTGGTATGATGTCAGGGGTCAGTACTATATGATAACACTGAGGTGTCAGTATGATGTCTTGGGTCAGTACTATATGGTAACACTGACGTGTCGGTATGATGTCAGGGGTCAGTACTATATGATAACACTGAGGTGTCAGTATGATGTCTTGGGTCAGTACTATATGGTAACACTGAGGTGTTGGTATGATGCCTCGGGTCAGTACTATATGGTAACACTGACGTGTCGGTATAATGTCTGGGGTCAGTACTATATGATAACACTGACGTGTTGGTATGATGTCAGGGGTCAGTACTATATGATAACACTGAGTGTCAGTATGATGTCCTTGGGTCAGTACTATATGGTAACACTGACGTGTCGGTATGATGTCTGGGGTCAGTACTATATGGTAACACTGATGTGTCAGTATGATGTCTGGGTTAGTACTATATGGTAACACTGAGGTGTCGGTATGATGCCTCGGGTCAGTACTATATGGTAACACTGATGTGTCGGTATGATGTCTGGGGTCAGTACTATATGGTAACACTGATGTGTCGGTATGAAGCCTGGTGTGAGTACTATATGGTAACACTGATGTGTCGGTATGATGTCTGGGGTCAGTACTATATGGTAACACTGACGTGTCAGTATGATGCCTCAGGTCGGTACAATATGTTAACACTGACGTGTCGGTATAATGTCTGGGGTCAGTACTATATGGTAACACTGATGTGTCGGTATGATGTCTCGGGTCAGTACTATATGGTAACACTGAGGTGTCGGTATGATGTCTGGGGTCAGTACTATATGGTAACACTGATTTGTCGGTATGATGTCTGGGGTCAGTACTATATGGTAACACTGAGTGTTGGTATGATGCTCAGGTCAGTACTATATGGTAACACTGACGTGTCGGTATAATGTCTGGGGTCAGTACTATATGGTTTTTCCGTCAATATAGACATAGACTTGTTTTTTGTGGGACGAGTTGTACTTTCAGATGAAATTATTTAATTTACCATATAGTGTACAGGAAAATGGGAAAAAAATTCCAAGTGCTGTGTCGGTATGATGTCTGGGGTCAGTACTATATGGTAACACTGACGTGTTGGTATGATGTCTGGGTCAGTACTATATGGTAACACTGACGTGTCGGTATGATGTCTGGGTCAGTACTATATGGTAACACTGATTGTCGTATGATGTCTGGGTCAGTACTATATGGTAACACTGACTGTTGGCATATGTCTGGGGTCAGTACTATAGGTAACACTGAGGTGTTGGTATGATGTCTGGGTCAGTACTATATGGTAACACTGACGTGTCGGTATAATGTCTGGGGTCAGTACTATATGGTAACACTGACGTGTCGGTATAATGTCTGGGGTCAGTACTATATGGTAACACTGACGTGTTGGTATGATGTCGGGTCAGTACTATATGTAACACTGAGGTGTCAGTATGATGTCTGGGTCAGTACTATATGGTAACACTGACGTGTCGGTATGATGTCTGGGGTCAGTACTATATGGTAACACTGATGTGTCAGTATGATGTCTGGGTAGTACTATATGGTAACACTGAGTGTCGGTATGATGCCTCGGGTCAGTACTATATGGTAACACTGATGTGTCGGTATGATGTCTGGGTCAGTACTATATGGTAACACTGATGTGTCGGTATGATGCCTGGTGTAGTACTATATGGTAACACTGATGTGTCGTATGATGTCTGGGGTCAGTACTATATGGTAACACTGACGTGTCGGTATGATGCCTGGTGTCAGTACTATATGGTAACACTGGAGTTGTCGGTATGATGTCATGGTCAGTACTATATGGTAACACTGAGGTGTCGTATGATGTCTCGGGTCAGTACTATATGGTAACACTGACGTGTCGTATGATGCCTCAGGTCGAGTACTATATGGGTAACACTGACGTGTGTCGGTATAATGTCTGGGTCAGTACTATATGGTAACACTGAGTTGATGTGTCGGAGTACTATGAATGATGTCTGATGAGTCGGGTATACTATATGGTAACACTGAGGTGTCGGTATGATGTCTGGGGTCAGTACTATATGGTAACACTGAGGTTTGTCGGTTATGATGTCTGGTCAGTACTATATGGTAACACTGACGTGTTGGATGATGTCTGGGGTCAGTACTATATGGTAACACTGACGTGTCGGTATAATGTCTGGGTCAGTACTATATGTAACACTGAGTGTTATATGTCCGGTCATACTATATGTACATGAGGCTTGGTATATGTCTGGGGTCAGTACAATTGTAACACTGATTCAGATGAAATTAGTTAAGTACTATATGGTAACATGAAATGTGGTAATAGTCATATAAATTGTAACAGAGCTGTGTCGGTATGATGTCTGGGGTCAGTACTATATGGTAACACTGACGTGTTGGTATGATGTCTGGGGTCAGTACTATATGGTAACACTGACGTGTCGGTATAATGTCTGGGGTCAGTACTAAGTAACATGACGTGTGTAGATGTTTGGTCAGTACTATATGTAACACTGAGTGTCGTATGATGTCTGGGGTCAGTACTATATGGTACACTGATGTGTCAGTATGATGTCTGGGTAGTACTATATGGTAACACTGAGTGTGTCGGTATGATGTCTGGGGTCAGTACTATATGGTAACACTGAGTGTTGGTATGATGTCTGGGGTCAGTACTATATGGTAACACTGAGTGTCGGTATGATGTCTGGGTCAGTACTATATGGTAACACTGATGTTCGGTATGATGTCAGGGTCAGTACTATATGGTAACACTGAGGTGTCGTATGATGTCTTGGTCAGTACTATATGGTAACACTGACGTGTCGGTATGATGTCTGGGGTCAGTACTATATGGTAACACTGATGTGTCGGTATGATGTCTGGGGTCAGTACTATATGGTAACACTGATGGTGTCGGTATGATGTCTGGGTCAGTACTATATGGTAACACTGATTTGTCGGTATGATGTCTGGGTCAGTACTATATGGTAACACTGACGTGTTGCATGATGTCTGGGGTCAGTACTATATGGTAACACTGAGGTGTTGGTATGATGCCTCAGGTCAGTACTATATGGTAACACTGACGTGTCGGTATAATGTCTGGGGTCAGTACCATATGGTTTTTCCGTCAATATGACACTAGGACTTGTTTTTGTGGACAATTGTGTACTTCAGATGAAATTATTAATTTACCATATAGTGTACAGAAAATGGGAAAAAAATTCAAAGTGCTGTGTCGGTATGATGTCTGGGTCAGTACTATATGGTAACACTGACGTGTTGGTATGATGTCTGGGTCAGTACTATATGGTAACACTGACGGTGTCGGTATGATGTCTGGGTCAGTACTATATGGTAACACTGATTTGTCGGTAGATGTCTGGGGTCAGTACTATATGGTAACACTGACGTGTTGATGATGTCTGGGGTCAGTACTATATGGTAACACTGATGTGTGGTATGATGTCTGGGTCAGTACTATATGTAACACTGAGTGTCGGTATATGTCTGGGGTCAGTACTATATGGTAACACTGAGTGTCGGTATATGTCCTCGGGTCAGTACTATATGGTAACACTGAGGTGTTGTATGATGCTGGGTCAGTACTATATGTAACACTGAGTGTCGTATGATGTCTGGGTCAGTACTATATGGTAACACTGAGTGTTGGTATGATGCCTCAGGTCAGTACTATATGGTAACACTGAGTGTCGTATAAAGTCTGGGTCAGTACTATATGGTAATTTTCGTATATGACTAGGTCGTATATTTGTGACGAGTGTCAGATGATGATTATAATTGTAACATAGTGTGGTATGATGGGGAAAAAATAATGCTGTGTTGTATATGTCTGGGGTCAGTACTATATGTAACACTGACGTGTCGTATGATGTCTGGGTCAGTACTATAGGTAACACTGATGTCGTATGAATGTCTGGGTCAGTACTAATTGGTAACACTGACGTGTTGGTATGATGCTGGGTCAGTTTTTTTTTTTTTTTTTTTTTTTTTTTTTTTTTTTTTTTTTTTTTTTTTTTTTTTTTTTTTTTTTTTTTTTTTTTTTTTTTTTTTTTTTTTTTTTTTTTTTTTTTTTTTTTTTTTTTTTTTTTTTTTTTTTTTTTTTTTTTTTTTTTTTTTTTTTTTTTTTTTTTTTTTTTTTTTTTTTTTTTTTTTTTTTTTTTTTTTTTTTTTTTTTTTTTTTTTTTTTTTTTTTTTTTTTTTTTTTTTTTTTTTTTTTTTTTGTATATGCCTGGTCAGAGTACATATGGTAAATCTGATCTGTGTTGGTATGATGTCTGGGGTCAGTACTATATGGTAACACTGACGTGTCGGTATGATGCCTGGTGTCAGTACTATATGGTAACACTGACGTGTCGGTATATGTCCTCAGGTCAGTACTATATGGTAACACTGACGTGTCAGTATGATGCCTCAGGTCAGTACTATATGTAACACTGACGTGTCAGTATGATGTCTTGGGTCAGTACTATATGTAACACTGATGTGTCGTATGATGTCTGGGGTCAGTACTATATGGTAACACTGAGGTGTCGGTATGATGTCTCGGGTCAGTACTATATGGTAACACTGATGTCGTATGATTCTGGGCAGTACTATTGTAACACTGACTGTGGATGATCTGGTCAGTACTATATGGTAACACTGAGTGTTGGTATGATGCCTCAGGTCAGTACTATATGGTAACACTGACGTGTCGGTATAATGTCTGGGTCAGTACTATATGGTTTTCCGTCAATATAGACATAGGACTTGTTTTTTGTGGGACAAGTTGTACTTTCAGATGAAATTATTTAATTACCATATAGTGTACAGGAAAATGGGAAAAAAATTCCAAGTGCTGTGTCGGTATGATGTCTGGGGTCAGTACTATATGGTAACACTGACGTGTTGGTATGATGTCTGGGGTCAGTACTATATGGTAACACTGACGTGTCGGTATAATGTCTGGGTTCAGTACTATATGGTAACACTGAAGTGTCGGTATGATGTCTGGGGTCAGTACTATATGGTAACACTGAGTGTCGGTATGATGTCTGGGTCAGTACTATATGGTAACACTGAGGTTCGGTATGATGTCTGGGGTCAGTACTATATGGTAACACTGAGGTGTCGGTATGATGTCTGGGGTCAGTTCTATATGGTAAACTGAGGTGTCGGTATGATGTCTGGGTCAGTACTATATGGTAACACTGACATGTCGGTATTGCGCTTTTGTCGGCATTTCCCGCGCCCTGTAGTGTTCTCATGTTTCGGGATCTGAGGCTAGGACGGCTTATTTTTTTGCGCCCTGAGCTGACGTTTCTATTATGTAATGTTTTGATTGCCTGTTATTGCATTTTATTGCAATGTTGCGGCGACCAAAAACAACTCATAATTTTGGTGTTTGGATTTTTTTCTCTGTTACGCAGTTTACAGTTCTGATATTGATTTAATTCTAATAGACGGGCATTCTGAACGCGGCGATACCAAATATGTGTGTATTTTTTATTAAGTTTTATTTGCAATGGGGCAAAAGAGGGTGATTTGAACCTATGTATATAAAATTTTTTCATATTTTATTTTTTTACTTTTATTTTATTTTACACTGCCCCTTAGGGCATATCAGCACTGCAGTGTCCAATCACTTGTACTATCCAGAGAGATGCTTCACCATCCCTCTGCACAGCACAAATGATCACATTCTGCCGGTGATGTTGCTTGGACATCGCCGGCAGAAAGTGATACATGACAGCATCCGGGGTCATCAGATGGTCCCGTGCTGTCATGGCATTACATCGAAGCCCTGTGATCACTGGGCTTCTGATGCTGGCGGAGAACAGCGTGTTACCTGTCTCGCTGCTTTAGAATGTGCTATCAGTGGCAGCATGAGTGGGCTGATGCTACAGAGGTGTCTTGGCAGCAGCGGCAGGGTGCCAGGGGAGGGAAGGTAAGGAATGCATTCAAAAGGTAAAAATTCCACCATTTACTGAGGAGGAGCATGAGACTTAATAGTGAGATAACGGTAGAGAAGGTCCAATCAGCCATAGGGGGGCTGGGCTTGCACAAGGCCCCGGGACCAGATGGGTTCAATGGGGAATTTTATAAGGCAATGAAAGGACAGGTAGCGCCAACTCTAACGCTGCTATTTAATAGGATATTGGCGGGAGAAAAGGTGTCAGTTCTGCTAAACACAGCCTATATAAAATTGTTACCCAAGGGTGAGAAGGGGTTAGTTAGATGAGCCTTCAGGTTATAGGCTCATTTCATTAATTAATCAGGACCTCAAATTATTATGCAAAATAATGGCGGACCACTTAGCGCAGTTTCTACCCAGGATTATTTCAGTTCACCAGACAGGGCTCATCTGGGCGCGGTCAGCAGTAGTGAATATGAGGAAGGAGATGTTGATAATGGATGTGATAAGAGGGAGGAAGCAGAGGGTGAACGAGATGCCGGCCATGGTCACACTAGATGCCGAAAATGTGCTTGATATTAGTTGGCCTTGGCTGGACCCAGGGTCGGTCTGGCCTGCTGGGAAACCGGGTCATTATTTCAAGAAATTAAAAAAAAAAGGTCTCTGCTGTATTTTTGATTACAAGCCAGGTAGAACTAGGCAGCTGGGCTGGGGGTTGGTGGCAGTCCGTACCTGCCTGCTGTACCTGGCTGGCAACCAAAAATATGCAAAGCACCTCAATTTTTTGTATTTATTTCAAGAAATAAAAAAGGTCTCTGCTGTATTTTTGATTACCAGCCAGGTAAAACTAGGCAGCTGTGGGTGGCAGCCTGTTACTGCCTGCTGTACTTACGCTGGAGACCAAACATATGCAAAGCACCTTATCATCTTATTTGTAATTATTTAAAAAAAAAAAATAAGAAAAGGTCTCTGCTGTATTTTTGATTACCAGCCAGGTAAAATAAGGCAGTTGTGGGTGGGTGTCAGCCTTTAACTGCCTGCTGTACCTGTGCTGATGACCAAAACTACAGGAGGCCCACATCACATTATGATACCTTGAAACCATTTTTTTAATTCAAAATCCGCATGAAAAAACACATGAAAGAACACTATGCTTTTTCATCATAATGCCAAGAAAAGAGGAATAAAACGCGAACAAAAAGTCGCATGTACAGTAGATAAGAATGGCATCACTGGAAATGTCATCTTGCCCCACAAAAAATTATGTGCCACACAGTTTCGGCAGCAAAAAAATAAAAAAGTTTCAGCTTTAAGAATAAAGAGATGCAACAACAATTCTTTTTTTGTATAAAATAGTTTTATTGGTGTAAAAGCGGCAAAACATAAGCAACTATATAAATGATTTTTCGTTATGGTTGTATTGAACCAGAGAATAAAGCTGTCTTACCACTTTTACGATACGGTGAACGGCTTAAGAAAAAGCAAACCACAAACTCTCACATGACCCTGTTGGCAGAAAGATAAAAAAACTTCAGCATGCAAAGAAACATTATTTTGTAAAAAAAAAAAAAAAAAAAAAAAAAAGTGTTTTTAGTGTGATAGTAGCCAAACCAAGAAAAAAAATACTATATAAATCTGGTATCACTGTGATTGTACCGATCTGACAAATAAAGCCGCCTAATTACTTATACTCATAGCCGGTTTACATATGTGCGAGTCGTGCGACTGCACAGGGCGCCAGTCAGAGGGGGGCGCCATAGGGAGACCTCAAAACTCACTTGTATGATTATCAGGTTCTACACAGTCTCCAGTAGGAAGACTGCAGGGGGCGCCCTCCCCTCTGTGCTCTGACCTCTCTACTGCTGTCTTTTCCAAAGAGAGGAGGGGAAGGGGCACCAGCAGGATCCCAGGCTGGAGAAAATGAAAATAACTACTGCTTATCTCCGTCACAGGAGGAGAACCTGCTGATACTGTAGCTGACTATTATGTGTGCTGTGCTGTGTGTACCATGTGTGGAATGTAGGTGTGATATCTGCAATGTACTATGTGCTGTCTATATACTACAACCAAAGAAGGATATTGGATATACCACCCTCTTTTCAGGAATTATTCAAGAACACAAATAAGATTATATAAATATATATAACAATCTTTATTTATATATCAAACTATATTGTATATACACATATATATTGATATCCTGGCCTAATGGAAACTTGCCAAATTATATGATTGTGATTAATTGTGAATATACAATATACCGTAGTTTGGCGATAACAATAGATGTTATTTGTCTTGTACTATGAGATGTCATTATTGATGTTGAGTCTCTGTGGTCCCTCAAGAGGGAGTAACTCTGTTTTTATGAATTTTTGATATATAAATAAAGATTGTTATATATATTTATATAATCTTATTTGTATTCTTGAATCATTCCTGAAAAGAGGGTGGTATATCCAATATCCTTCTTTGGTTGTATTATATGTACGTGGAGGAGTGACTACTTTATAACAGGGACTTGGTTCTCAGTTCTCTCTTATGTGCTGTCTGTGTCATCTTTCCCACTCTTTATCTATCTATCTATCTATCATATCATCTATCTAATCTATCTATCTATCTATCCCTCCATCTATTCCTCCATCTATCCATCTATCCATCCATCTATCCATCTTCCTGAATCCATCTATTCCTCCATCTATACCTTCATCTATCTATCTCACTCTTTACAATGTGCCTAATTTGCCCAGTTTACAATGTGCCCAACATCAAGTTTTCAGAGTGCCAGCAGGTGTCAGACAACCCCCAAAAATGTATCCCCATACCGGCCCCCCCTTTAAACCTGTACGCCCTGCCAATTCCCCCCCCCCCCCACAAACCTGCTCGTCTAAATCTGTACACTGCATCTCATTCCCCCCAAACTTGAAAATTCCCTTCCTAAACAAGCAACATCCAAACATGCACCCTCCCACCCAACCAAAACTTGCTCCACCCAAATTTGCACCCTCCCACAAATCCCCCTAAACCTACCCCCCCAAATTAGCACCCCCACAACCCCCCCCAGAAAATACCTCCCCAAACCTGCATCCCCCCCCAAAAATGCCTCCCAGACCCTCCCCCTTCAAACCTGCACGCCCCCCTAAATCCACTCCCCCTACAAACAAATGAGCACCCCCCCCTACAAACCTTCAGTCCTCCCTTCCTAAAAAAATATACACCCCTAAACCTACCCATCAACCCTTCGCTGCACCCCAAAACTTCCCGTCCTCCCCCAAACCATTTTACATCATTCATCACTTATACAAAATGTAATAAAAGTGCTGTGAAGATACGAGATGTGCAGCCTCTGACACAGCGGATCCTGGAGGCCTGTGCAGCATTTCTTCTGCTATCAGTGTCCAGAGTGGGAGAAGAGGGTTGTGACAATCCAACACAATGGGCAGCACTTTGAACACATTTTATAAGTGGTTATAAACTTGTAAATCATGAAAGAATAAAGTTACGTTAAAACCAAGCACATCATTGTTTTTCTTATGAAATTCTCTATAAGTTTGATGAGTCACATGACCCTCTCCCCATTGAAAAAAATAAAGTTGGATCCAAAATGTCCGACTTCAAAATGGCCGCCATAGTCACCCCCCATCTGGAAAAGTTTTCCTCCTCCCATATACTAATGTGCCACAAGCAGGAAGTTGATGTCACCAACCCTTCCCACTTTATTTAGGTGCATCCCTATAAATGGCCCACCCTGTATACACTGTGTGCAGAATTATTAGGCAAGTTGTATTGTAGAGGATTATTTTTATTATGTTCTCAATCACCCAAAAGACTCAGATATCAAAGCTTAATATTTTTGGAGGTTGGAGTGGGGTAGATCTCACATTTTAGGAGGGAGCACAGGTTCTCTATGGGGTTCAGATCAGGTGAACAAGGCGGCCATGTTATTACTTTTGTCTTCTTTTAGACCTTTACTGGCCAGCCACGCTGTGGAGTAGTTGGATGCATGTGATGGAGCATTGTCCTGCATGAAAATCATGTTTTTCTTGAACGATCCCGACTTCTTCCTGTACCACTGCTTGAAGAAGTTGTCTTCCAGAAACTGGCAGTAGGTCCGGGAGTTGAGCTTCACTCCATCCTCAACCCGAAAAGGTCCCACAAGTTGATCTTTGATGATCCCAGCCCATACCAGTACCCCACCTCCACTTTGCTGGTGTCTGAGTCGGAGTGGAGCTCTCTGTGTACCGTTCTTAGATGGCTAGTGCTTCAATTTATGTATATAAAAATTAGGGTTTGAGGTCCAGCGCATATACACAATTACAGAGCGTCTGTACAAATTCTTTTTATTAAAATATAAAACTATAAAAACAGTAAATTTGTGTGAGCACACACGGTCAGTGGTGAGGTCTTCTATGATGGTATTTCTTAGGATGAATCCTTTTGAAGCACCATAGAGTTATTCCTCTTTCTTTCAAATGAGATTTCAAAATTTTTTATATTTTATTTAATAAAAATAATTTGTATAGACACTCTGTAATTGTGTATATGCGCTGGACCTCAAACCCTAATTTTATAAAAAGTATCCTGTGATCAAAAACTCATTTCCCTAATAATTCTGCACACGGTGTATGATCTAGAAGTAAAACTTACCAGAGCAAGAAAATGCGTCTTCCCTCGCCGAGAGTTCAAAGAGAAATGACTGATCTTGACACTGCAGGTTGTTTACAGCTTCTGCCCATTGTGACATCATCATATGCAAATGAGCAGATGACATCACAGAAGGACAAGTCACATGACAGGTCACATGATCAGCCTGGCTGATAGGCCCTAGTTTGACAACAGTTGTAAGTGTCAGAGTGTATGTGTATGTGTGTTTAGGTATCATAGCTCCGCCCCCTCTGGTAACCCCGTCCCTTCCACATAGCCCTGAGACTAAGTGGAGGGAGCGTGGCTATGTT
>JARQOC010000007.1:99013933-99156864 GCA_033576535.1 Allobates femoralis
TCGCTTCCTGGATCCGATTTTAGGGTACTGAGCATACTCAGAACTGAGCAAACTGCTCTGTTCCTGTGTAATTTTACTTCCACAATGTATATACATACATTGCGGAAGTGAAATGAACTAAAGCAAGTGTTAAAAAAAAAATATATATCCTCACCTCTCCGGCGCGAGTCCCGCGATGCGCGCCATCTATCCGAGCTTAAGGACCTTGTGGGGCGGGGCTACCCGATCAGTCACATGACTGCATCAGCTGAGCGGTTTAAATCCTGCACCCGCCAAAACCCATCGGAGGCCGGGAGATTTAAACCACTCAGCTGATGCGGTCATGTGACATCGCAGGACAAATGACGGTGAGGTGAGGATATTTATTTATTTTTAACCTTTGCTTCACTCCCACAATGTATGTATATACATGGCGGGAGTGAAAGTGCCCAGCTTGCCTGCACTTTGCAGGCTCGGGCTTCTGCGTCTGGATCCGTGAAAATCACGGACCCAGACACAAAAATGGCATCCGGAAGCAACATCCGATCCGGTCCCTTCCTGTCCGTGGGGTCCTGCAAAAAGTAGGATCCCCACGGACAGGAAAACAACGCAATGTGAAACCAGCCTTATGGCCACTTAAGGCGGCCGTCACACGCATCAATTTGTTGAACGATATCGCTTAAGCAATCTGCGTTTTGATCGCTTAAGCGATATCGTTTGTGCGTCGCTGCGTGCAATCAAGCGATTTTACAATGTAAAATCGCTTGATCGTTACATCGCAGATATGAGAGCCGGAGCTCATATCAAGCGAGAAACGCTTGATCAATCTGCTTCATCGTGGTGTGTGACACCACGATGAACGATCTCTCCCAGCGGCAGAGCCTAAGCTGGGAGATGGTATCTATGGTAAACGTCGGGTTACTAAGCGCCGCGCGGCGCCTAGTAACCCAATGTGTACCATAGTTACCAGCGATCTCGCTGGTCCACATCGCTAGTGAGTCTATATACCTCAGAAATGAGTTCTTTATTCTAATTCAAAAATGTGTCTTATACCCAGTAGTTTTAGAGAAAACCTGGAGATCCCACAAGTAATTTTGCTCCAAAAAACACTTTATTGAGAAACACACAGGTAACAATTAAAAAACCACAAGGTCATGACAACAGGATCACAGAGAAAGGAACGATTAAATAAGACAAGTGGAGGAAGAAACCTAGAGCCATAACCTCAGCTAAAGATCATCCCGGTTACAAACAGCACAATGGATAAGGTAATGCCACATAACAGAGCAGTTGAAGGAGAAGGAAAGGCGAAAATCATCTGCGGCAGAGGGTGGTGTAAATTACACCTTTTAGCCCTAACCTAACCAGCAGTGCAGCCCATACACAAAAAAAAAAAAAAAAACCCCAGCAACAAGCGTGTTGACACACACCTCCTGATGCAGTGCCTTGCATGGCACGAAACATGTCGGGGTTCTGAGCCATATTCCTGCTAGATCCTTAGTCCGGTCTCCATGATGGGTAAGTGCCTTGATCTCTGAACTTTTGAGCTTGTTGCTGGGGTTTTTTTTTTTTTTTTTTTTTTTGTGTATGGGCTGCACTGCTGGTTAGGTTAGGGCTAAAAGGTGTAATTTACACCACCCTCTGCCGCAGATGATTTTCGCCTTTCCTTCTCCTTCAACTGCTCTGTTATGTGGCATTACCTTATCCATTGTGCTGTTTGTAACCGGGATGATCTTTAGCTGAGGTTATGGCTCTAGGTTTCTTCCTCCACTTGTCTTATTTAATCGTTCCTTTCTCTGTGATCCTGTTGTCATGACCTTGTGGTTTTTTAATTGTTACCTGTGTGTTTCTCAATAAAGTGTTTTTTGGAGCAAAATTACTTGTGGGATCTCCAGGTTTTCTCTAAAACTACTGGGTATAAGACACATTTTTGAATTAGAATAAAGAACTCATTTCTGAGGTATATATAGTCTGTAGAGTTCCTAATATGTTAAAAAGATGGGCTTTCTGTGTTTCCCCTGTTTTGTTCTAATCGCTAGTGAGTCTGCCTGTGTGACATCTCACCAGCGATGTGAGCGATATTGTAAGCGATCGCGCGTGCACGTGATCGCTAACAATATCGCTATCGATATTGAAGCGTGTGACGGCCGCCTTACACACACCAACTTATCTGTCCAACTTCTGACCAACTTGCTGGTTGCAGTGAAATCATGGATACATTGCTCCATTTTGTGGCTGTGTACAAATGGAACTATGTGTCCATGATTTCACTGCAACCAGCAAGTTGGTCAAAAGTTGGACAGATAAGTTGTTGTGTGTAAAGTGGCCTTTAGGATTTCTGCAACTAATTAAATTAATCTTGTGTGAAAGCAGCTGCCAGCTTCCCCGCCACAGGGGGGAGGCTGGAACAGCACTCGGGACTAGACCCCGGCACAGGGGGGAGGCTGGGACAGCACTCGGGGCTAGACCCGGCACAGGGGGGAGGCTGGGACAGCACTCGGGGCTAGACCCCGGCACAGGGGGGAGGCTGGGACAGCACTCGGGGATAGACCCCGGCACAGGGGGGAGGCTGGGACAGCACTCGGGACTAGACCCCGGCACAGGGGGGAGGCTGGGACAGCACTCGGGACTAGACCCCGGCACAGGGGGGAGGCTGGGACAGCACTCGGGACTAGACCCCGGCACAGGGGGGAGGCTGGGACAGCACTCGGGACTAGACCCCGGCACAGGGGGGAGGCTGGGACAGCACTCGGGACTAGACCCCGGCACAGGGGGGAGGCTGGGACAGCACTCGGGACTAGACCCCGGCACAGGGGGGAGGCTGGGACAGCACTCGGGACTAGACCCTGGCACAGGGGGGAGGCTGGGACAGCACTCGGGACTAGACCCCGGCACAGGGGGGAGGCTGGGACAGCACTCGGGACTAGACCCTGGCACAGGGGGGAGGCTGGGACAGCACTCGGGACTAGACCCTGGCACAGGGGGGAGGCTGGGACAGCACTCGGGACTAGACCCTGGCACAGGGGTGAGGCTGGGACAGCACTCGGGACTAGACCCTGGCACAGGGGTGAGGCTGGGACAGCACTCGGGACTAGACCCTGGCACAGGGGGGAGGCTGGGACAGCACTCGGGACTAGACCCTGGCACAGGGGGGAGGCTGGGACAGCACCCGGAACTAGATCCTGGCATGGGGGGAGGGGGACAGCACCCGGAACTAGATCCTGGCATGGGGGGAGGGGGAACAGCACCCAGAACTAGACACTGGCATAGGGGGAGGGGGGACAGCACCCAGAACTAAACAATGGCATAGGGGGAGGGGGAACAGCACCCAGAACTAGACACTGGCATAAGGGCAGGGGGGCCAGCCCCTGACATGAGACCCAGGCATAGGAGGGCAAGAGTGCAGCCCCTGGCATAAGAGGCCAACCCCTGGTACGAGACCCTGAGGTAGGGGGGAGGAGGGGACAGCACCTGGCACAAGACCCTGGTGCAGGAGGAAGCACCTGGCACAAGATGACAATGACATCAGAAGGTTGTGGTAGTGACGTCAGAGGCAGTGAGCGCTGTGACACTCACCGGTATTTCTTGGGGTCGCTGGGTGACTTGCAGATCTCCTCATCCTCAGTGTTGCCCTCGCTTTCCGCCTCTTCTCTGCCCGCCCCGGTGTCGCTGTGGGTGGCCGGGCTCGGAGCGGCGGACTTGTGGGGGTTTCTCGCGGACATGTCGCAACGATGACACCGAGTAACAATCACAGACACCAAGTGATCCAGGCCACACAGGAGCCGGGATCACCGCCCCAGCCAATCAGGAGCTACAGCCGCGATCACGTGCCTCCTAACCGTCCTGTCAGCCAGGACAGCGCAGCAGAGGAGCGGAGCCGGCCATAATTGACCAATCAGAGCGCTCTTTGTTGCAGGGTTGTGAAGTTATTCAGGAAGTTTGTGGCTGTGGAGGCCACGTGGGAGTCAGTGAGCGAGAAGAGGCCGCTCCATCCCCGCACACAGCCCGGGGCCCCCACACACTGCCCGGGGCCCTCACTGCGCCTCATACTCAGCACAACCTTATACACAGACAGTGATTGGTCGCTCTCCTGAGCCACAGATCATCCTGTCTGTGCAGTGATCAGTGTAGTGATGTTTGTGGCATGGAGATGACGGCCTGTCCACTATTCCGGCACTGAAGGCCAGGCCTGCCTCTCCGTTATCATCCATTTCCTTTGGTGTCTGACACTTGTCGCCCAGTAGTTATCTGCTCCAGTAGCGCCCCCTAGGTAAAGCATGTGCAGAGTCTGAACAGCCGGCGCCATATACTGTGCAGTGGTCGTCCTTGTGTACTGCACATCAACTAAGGGATAGAGAACGTCCGGCCGCGATCGTGTCTGCCCATTTTGTGAGCGCGGGCTCTTTAATTCCTTGGAGGCAGGGGCGTAACTAGAACTGGCAGGGCCCCATAGCAAACTTTTGAACGGGGCCCCCTCCAAGACACGCCCCCAATGACACTCCCCCTTCAAGACACACCCCCTTACCGAATCGGTGTTAACAGTCTGACGCCACCCAGTTTACCGTATATACTCGAGTATAAGCCGACCCGTGTATAAGCCGACCCCCCTACTTTTGCCCCCAAAATCTGGGAAAATCTATTGACTCGTGTATAAGCCGAGGGTGGACCCCAGCACAGGTATACAGGCCCCCCCAGTGGTATACAGGCCTCCCCAGTGGTAGTATACAGCAGCCTCCCCAGTGGTAGTATACAGCAGCCTCCCCAGTGGTATATACAGGCCCCAGCAGTATATACAGCAGCCCCAGTGGTATACAGCAGCCTCCCCAGTGGTATATACAGCAGCCCCAGTGGTATACAGCAGCCTCCCCAGTGGTATATACAGGCCCCAGCAGTATATACAGCAGCCCCAGTGGTATACAGCAGCCTCCCCAGTGGTATATACAGACCCCAGCAGTATATACAGCAGCCCCAGTAGTATATACAGGCCCCAGTGGTGGTATATACAGGCTATACAGCTCCCAGCACAGGGTATACAGCTCCCAGAGTCCCAGCACAGGGTATACAGAGTCCCAGCACAGGGTATACAGAGTCCCAGCACAGGGTATACGCTCCCAGCACAGGGTATACAGCTCCCAGAGTCCCGGCACACACAGGGTATACAGCTCCCAGAGTCCCGGCGTGCACACAGGGTATACAGCTCCCAGAGTCCCGGCGTGCACACAGGGTATATACAGCTCCCAGAGTCCCGGCGCGCACACAGGGTATACAGCTCCCAGAGTCCCGGCACACACAGGGTATACAGCTCCCAGAGTCCCGGCGTGCACACAGGATATAAGCTCCAGAGTCCCGGCGTGCACACAGGATATACAGCTCCCAGAGTCCCGGCGCGCACACAGGGTATACAGCTCCCAGAGTCCCGGCGTGCACACAGGGTATACAGCTCCCAGAGTCCCGGCGTGCACACAGGGTATATACAGCTCCCAGAGTCCCGGCGTGCACACAAGGAATACAGCTCCCAGAGTCCCGGCGTGCACAGGGTATATACAGCTCCCAGAGTCCCGGCGCGCACACAGGGTATACAGCTCCCAGAGTCCCGGCGCGCACACACAGGGTATATACAGGCCCCCCTCAGTGTCCCAGCAGCACACACAGGGTATATACAGGCCCCCCCCTCACAGTGTCCCAGCAGCACACACAGGGTATATACAGGCCCCCCCTCACAGTGTCGCAGCAGCACACACAGGGTATATACAGGCCCCCCCCCTCACAGTGTCCCTGGCAGCAGCACACACACAGGGTATATACAGGCCCCCTCAAAGTGTCCCAGCAGCACACACAGACACAGGGTATATACAGGCCCCCCCCTCAGTGTCCCTGGCAGCAGCACACACACAGGGTATATACAGGCCCCCTCACAGTGTCCCAGCAGCACACACAGACACAGGGTATATACAGGCCCCCCCCCTCACAGTGTCCCTGGCAGCAGCACACAAACAGGGTATATACAGGCCCCCCCATGCTGCCGGCTGCTCACTGTCAATAAATATTGTTATTAGCGGCGCCTCTCACCTCCGGGCTCAGTGCAGCAGCAGCTCCTGCTCCTTCTAATCCTGCTTGTTGTCTGCTCTGTGCTGTAAGTGACCGGTCACTCGGTCAGTAAGTTAGGACAAGTCAAGGAAGGACTCACTCGGAGCGAGGTCACAGGCCGGCCAGGGGGCGGAGATCTGCAGAGAACACATAGCATCAGGCAGGCAGGCAGCAGGCTACAGACTGGCGGCGGCAGCCCCTTGATCTTTGTGTGCGGCGCCTGCGGCCGCTTTGAATAGGAGCGGCTGAGGCATCCACCTCGCCAGGGTGGGCCCGTCGGGCGCGGCCGCCCCCGGCCGGGCCCCCACCCCCACACCTGACGGCCACACACAATGACAACAGGTATCGCAGGCGCAGCTGCCGGTATAGCAGCGGCTGCGTAGCGGCGCTGGGTCCGGGCAGGGCCGGCTCCAGGTTTCTGTGGCCCCGGGCGAAAAGGTCTCAGTGGGCCCCCTTTAAGTACATATCGCGGACTATATATATATATATATATATATATATATATATATATATATATATATATAATATATATTGCCGCACACTTACCGCAAGCCCCATAGACAATGCATGGGGCTTGCCGCCAACGTGCAGCAAGTGCAGCCGCTAGGCGGAAATGACGCAACTGCCACATTTTTTAAAAAACTCCTATGTGAAGGCAGCCTTACAGGAACAGTGACTGCTGAAACCAGCACGAGCTGTTTCTGACAGTGAGTATATTACACATTGTTAGGAGCGGGCTAAAATGCGATTGCGTTCCCTTGCGCTTTTTAAAAATACCCTTCAAATGCAAAATGTTGCATTTTTGTGTGTCTGAGGATGCTTGGTATATACACAACCATCCTGAAGCGCACAAATAATGCAAGCAGATCAATGGAGCCGCACTGCCATATGGGTGGCACCGCAGCCAAGCAGAGTGTCTGGCCGTCCAGATCTCTCTTTCTCCTCACCTTTCTTCTTGCCGCTCCGGTCTCCTCCGGTCGCTCTGCACATATCAGCACAGTGATGACATCGTGCCCCTCTATGCTGAGCTAAAGAATGCAGACAGCGGCAGAAGAGACTCTGGAGAAGAATGCTGCCGGCAAAGGCGGCTGGGACTATAGGAGCGGAATCCGCGGGGGGCTATCACTGGTACACATACCTCGTACACACGCGGCTCTGCTCCGTACACCTCGTACACACGCGGCTCTGCTCCGTACACCTCGTACGCACGCGGCTCTGCTCCGTACACCTCGTACGCACGCGGCTCTGCTCCGTACACCTCGTACGCACGCGGCTCTGCTCCGTACACCTCGTACGCACGCGGCTCTGCTCCGTACACCTCGTACGCACGCGGCTCTGCTCCGTACACCTCGTACGCACGCGGCTCTGCTCCGTACACCTCGTACGCACGCGGCTCTGCTCCGTACACCTCGTACGCACGCGGCTCTGCTCCGTACACCTCGTACACACGCGGCTCTGCTCCGTACACCTCGTACACACGCGGCTCTGCTCCGTACACCTCGTACACACACGGCTCTGCTCCGTACACCTCGTACACACACGGCTCTGCTCCGTACACCTCGTACACACACGGCTCTGCTCCGTACACCTCGTACACACACGGCTCTGCTCCGTACACCTCGTACACACACGGCTCTGCTCCGTACACCTCGTACACACATGGCTCTGCTCCGTACACCTTGTACACACTCTGCTCCGCTCCGTACACCTCGTACACACTCGGCTCTGCTCCGTGCACCTCGTACACACATGGCTCTGCTCCGTACACCTCGTACACACTCGGCTCCGCTCTGTACACCTTGTACCCACTCGGCTCCGCTCCATACACCTCGTACACACATGGCTCTGCTCCGTACACCTCGTACACACTCGCCTCTGCTACATTCACACTGTAAATCCCTCCTGACCCCACACATAACCTTCACCTAATTGCCATACACCTAGTACACACTCACCTCTGCTACATTCACACTGTAAATCCCTCCTGACCACACACAAACTTCACCTTATTTGAGCATCATTCATGGTGGCCAGAACAGTCCTGGATACACTGAGGAGCTGATCATGAGACCCCTGACTCCTCCCCATCCATGTGACATCATCGCAGGTCCTGTAAGCACAGTGTGTGTGTGCAGCTCTGTCGGCTCCCGTGGAGGGGGGAGGAGGGAGACCTCCGGTGCTGCAGGAGCCTGAAAATGACCCACCAGCTGCCCCCTGGATATGGCTCTGGCTGTGGGGGCAGTCAGTGCTCAGGGGCCCCTGAGGCTAGGGTCACACTTGCATTGTGACCCTAGCCTTATGCAAGTATTGTATGTTGCAGCGCATAGCGCTGGAGGCAGCCCATAGAAACCCGACGTTTACCATGACAACCATTGGTTGTCAATGTAAACGGTCGGGTTTCTATGGGCTCAGTTGCTGGCAGCGCACAGCGTTCAACGCTCTGCGCTGCAGCAGACAATACTTGCGTCAGGCTAGGGTCACAACACAAGTGTGACCCTAGCCCTCAGGGGCCCGGTGGGCCCCCTCCAAGCAGTCGGGCCCGGGCGCCGGGTGCTGACGCTGGCCCTGGGTCCGGGCCCCCCACAAGCGCCGGGCCCCAAAGCGACTGCTACGGCTGCTATGCCGGTAGTTACGCCACTGGGCTCAGTTGCTGGCAGCGCACAGCGTTCAACGCTCTGCGCTGCAGCAGACAATACTTGCGTCAGGCTAGGGTCACAACACAAGTGTGACCCTAGCCCTCAGGGGCCCGGTGGGCCCCCTCCAAGCAGTCGGGCCCGGGCGCCGGGTGCTGACGCTGGCCCTGGGTCCGGGCCCCCCACAAGCGCCGGGCCCCAAAGCGACTGCTACGGCTGCTATGCCGGTAGTTACGCCACTGCTTGGAGGTGCGCTCCGGAATTATGTCCGACCTGCAACATTGGCTGTGTGTGAGAGTTCTGTGCGTGAGGAGTTCTGTGCGTGAGGAGTTCTGTGCGTCAGGAGCTGTGTTTGAGAGTTCTGTGCGTGAGGAGCTGTGTGTGAGAGTTCTGTGTGTGTGAGAGTTCTGTGCGTCAGGAGCTCTGTGCGTGAGGAGTTCTGTGCGTCAGGAGTTCTGTGCGTCAGGAGTTCTGTGCGTGAGGAGTTCTGTGTGTGTGAGAGTTCTGTGCGTCAGGAGCTCTGTGCGTGAGGAGTTCTGTGCGTCAGGAGTTCTGTGCGTCAGGAGTTCTGTGCGTCAGGAGTTCTGTGCGTCAGGAGCTCTGTGCGTGAGGAGTTCTGTGCGTGAGGAGTTCTGTGCGTGAGGAGTTCTGTGCGTGAGGAGTTCTGTGCGTGAGGAGTTCTGTGCGTGAGAGTTCTGTGCGTGAGGAGCTGTGTGTGGAGGAGTTCTGTGCGTGAGGAGTCTGTGTGTGAGGAGTTCTGTGCGTGAGGAGTTCTGTGCGTAGGAGTTCTGTGCGTCAGGAGTTCTGTGCGTCAGGAGTTCTGTGCGTCAGGAGTTCTGTGCGTCAGGAGTTCTGTGCGTGAGGGTTCTGTGCGTGAGGAGCTGTGTTTGAGAGTTCTGTGCGTGAGGAGCTGTGTGTGAGAGTTCTGTGCGTGAGGAGTTCTGTGCGTGAGGAGTTCTGTGCGTGAGGAGTTCTGTGCGTGAGGAGTTCTGTGCGTGAGGAGTTCTGTGCGTGAGGAGTTCTGTGCGTGAGGAGTTCTGTGCGTGAGGAGTTCTGTGCGTGAGGAGTTCTGTGCGTGAGGAGTTCTGTGCGTGAGGAGTTCTGTGCGTGAGAGTTCTGTGCGTGAGAGTTCTGTGCGTGAGAGTTCTGTGCGTGAGAGTTCTGTGCGTGAGGAGCTGTGTGTGAGAGGAGCTCTGTGCATGAGGAGCTGTGTGTGAGAGTTCTGTGCGTGAGAGTTCTGTGTGTGTGAGGAGCTGTGTGTGAGGTTCTGTGTGTGTGAGGAGCTCTGTGTGTGAGGAGCTCTGTGTGTGAGGAGTCTGCTGGAGTCTGTGCGTGAGGAGTTCTGTGCGTGAGGAGTTCTGTGCGTGAGGAGTTCTGTGCGTGAGGAGTTCTGTGCGTGAGGAGTTCTGTGCGTGAGAGAGCTGTGTGTGTGAGGAGCTGTGTGTGAGGAGTTCTGTGTGTGTGAGGAGTTCTGTGTGTGAGAGTTCTGTGTGTGTGAGGAGGCTGTGTGTGTGAGGATTCTGTGTGTGTGAGGAGTTCTGTGTGTGAGGAGGCTGTGTGTGTGAGGAGTGCTGTGTGTGTGAGGAGTTCTGTGTGTGTGAGGAGCTTGTGTGGTGAGGAGTTCTGTGTGTGTGAGAGTTCTGTGTGTGTGAGGAGTTCTGTGTGTGTGAGGAGTGCTGTGTGTGAGGAGTGCTGTGTGTGTGAGGAGTTCTGTGTGTGTGAGGAGTTCTGTGTGTGTGAGGAGTTCTGTGTGTGTGAGGAGTTCTGTGTGTGTGAGGAGTTCTGTGTGTGAGGAGTTCTGTGTGTGTGAGGAGTTCGTGTGTGTGAGGAGTGCTGTGTGTGTGAGGAGTGCTGTGTGTGTGAGGAGTGAGTAAATGAATGCAAACAGGAGCTCGCCCTCGCCTCCAATGATCCGATCCCAGGTGTGCAGAGTGGCTGGTATCCACCAGGTCCATAGACAAATTTCAAAGAAAGTTCAGCACACCGGGTCCATATTTCTTCAAATGGATATTTCTTTATTTAGTGCTCATACATAAAATATTAAAAGCAACATCTTGCGGGGGCAACCCGGTCAGACGCGTTTCGATAGACTTTATCAATGACAATGACTTCAAGACATATAGACAATATATACATAAACAATTAAGAAACAAATGAGCACACATGTGAAAACCTCAAATCCTGCAAGGTAATTTAGGGCATGGTGTTCCCATTATAAATTGTAACCTGCAATCCAAAGAAAGGCTAGAGAGAAATGCCAAAGGAAAACTCCTAGAAGGAGAACTCCCAAAGGAAAACTCCTAGAAAGAAGATTCCTCAAAGGGAAAAAATTCCCAAAAGGAAGGAAAAGCTACTAAAATTTGTTCAAAATATTCAAGATATGAGACATACACACCATGCTCCTTATACTAATTCAATAACAATAAAGTATATGATATGGCCAAAAAAAACTTTTTTTTTTTTTTTTTTTTTTCTCTTTGCCTTTATATTATAACAATAAATTGTTGTTATGGTGTGCAGTCCATATAGAATATTTACAATTAAGCAATGCACAATGCGTATAATTCATAGTGAGGATCGAAGAAGATATAGCATTATTCGTTATTTCTTCGCATACATAAAATGTATACACATTAAAGAGAAAAACCCGGAGGAAACAAAAGAGGGATCAATAAAAATACATAAGATCACTCTTATAATTTAAACCAGTTGGAAATCTCGTTCCTAGGCGTAGGATCCACAAACTTTCTGTATTCCGAAGTTTGCGATCCCAGTCTCCCCCACGGGTGGGCTTATGGACATGTTCAATTCCTCTAACCACTAGACTATCTGTCCGGCCATTATGCTTCTCCAAAAAATGTCTGGACAAACCTGAAGGAGACCTACGGCTGCTGGCTGTAGATGGATCAGCAGCCGTAACATGCTCTGATATCCTCTTTTTTAGAGGACGACTAGTACATCCCACGTAGTCTAGACTGCACACCGTGCAAGATGCCAAATAGACTACATGGTCAGTGCAACAATTGATGTAAGTTCTAATCTTGTGCGTCTCACTTGTGTGTCTGTTTATGAAGGAATCACTTTTTTTCATGTATTTGCATAAACCACATTTATTTTGTCCACATTTATAATTCCCAGAATAGCGTAACCAGGAGGGGGCAGGCTTGGCGGTATTCTCACGGAAGGTGCTTGGGGAGATATAACTTGCTACATCTCTACCCTTTCTCGGTATACATCTGAAACCTTGTTCCAATACTTTATTTAAATTAGCATCTTGATACAGCATTGGAATATATCTATGCAAAATAGAAGCTATATCCCTAAAATCCGTACTATAGGGGGTTGTGAAAGTTACCAACTGACACGTTTGGGACGATTTTTGGACCCGATTTCTTTGAGAAGTATAAGACAATAGATCATCCCTGTTCTTGTTGTCGGCTATAGTTTTGCCCCGATGAATCATCCACTTACTATATCCCCTAGACCTCAACCTCTGTTCTATCATTGTACATTGTTTATTATAATCCATAGGATTGGAGCAAGTTCTCCTAGCCCTAGTAAATTCTCCTGTTGGTAAACTCCTAATAGTATGTGCTGGATGGCAGCTATCAGCGTACAAGAGCGAGTTTCCTGATATGGGTTTCCTATAGAGGTCAGAAGTGATAGAATTGGTGAGGGGGTCACCTGTAAGTGTGATATCCAAGTAATTAGCCTTAAGAACCATGATCCTCAAAAGTGAAACCAAGGTTCAAATTGTTGTCATTGCAAAAGGTAACAAAAGCGAGCACTTCGGGATCAGGAGACATATTGGAGGACCCCATCCAAATTAAGATGAGGTCATCCAAGTATCTCCCATACGATCGGAGGCTTTGTGAATATGGATTGACAGGAGTGAACAAAAAAATCTCCTCCCATGCAGACATGTAAAGGTTTGCCAGCGACGGAGAGAATTTAGCGCCCATCGGGCAACCACATGTCTGCAAGAAGAAAGTGCTTTCAAATTTAAAAAAATTGTTTTTTAATAGAAAATTTACTGACATCAAGATGAACCTGGTAATATCATTAGAATAATGGGATTTACTCAAAATAGATGACAAATGTTCCATAGCAAGACAGTGTGGTATACAGGAATAAAGTGAAGAAACGTCCATCGTAACCCATTTATATCCATGGTTCCATTCCACATTTTTTAGAGTGTATAATAAATGTTTTGTATCACGAATGTAACCCGGTAACTTAATGACCAATGGTTGTAGTTTTTGGTCCACCCACTCAGACAGTCTCTCATTCAAAGAGCCAATACCCGAGACAATCGGTCTGAGTGGGGGAGGGAAAACATTTTTATGTGTTTTTGGTAGAGCATGAAAAATGGGACAAATCGGGTGTTCCACTAAAATGTGATCACGCTGTTTTTCAGAGATCACATCAAGTGCGACACCCTCCATCAATAAAGTTTCCAATTCTTTCTTCACTTTGATAGTGGGGTCAGAGGTAAGCACAGAATATGTGCTATTATCATACAGGGTTTTCAGGACTTCCCTGCGATACAATCCAGAATCCAAGATCACCACCGACCCCCCTTTGTCAGAGGACTTGATGGTGATATATGGATTGCTCTGCAATTCAAATAATGCAGTTCTTTGTGCATGAGTTAAATTGTCGCTATCCCTGCGTTTAGATGTTAGAAGATCCTTCACTTTCTCCTCCACAATTGTTTGGAAAGAGTCCATCACCGTAGCCCTAGATTTTATAGGATAAAATCCCGGGTTCGGTATCCTACCTGGCCTGTCACATACAGTAGTGTCAGATGTATTAGAATGTGTGAGGAGTGCTGTGTGTGTGAGGAGTGCTGTGTGTGTGAGGAGTGCTGTGTGTGTGAGGAGTGCTGTGTGTGTGAGGAGTGCTGTGTGTGTGAGAAGCTGTGTGTGTGAGGAGCTGTGTGTGTGAGGAGCTGTGTGTGTGAGGAGCTGTGTGTGTGAGGAGCTGTGTGTGTGAGGAGCTGTGTGTGTGAGGAGTGCTGTGTGTGAGGAGCTGTGTGTGTGAGGAGTGCTGTGTGTGTGAGGAGTGCTGTGTGTGTGAGGAGCTGTGTGTGTGAGGAGTGCTGTGTGTGTGAGGAGCTGTGTGTGTGAGAGTTCTGTGTGTGAGGAGCTTTGTGTGAGGAGTGCTGTGTAGTTGTGAGGAGCTGTGTGTGTGAGGAGCTGTGGTGTGAGGAGTGCTGTTGTGAGGACTGTGTGTTGTGGGAGCTGTGTGTGTGAGGAGCTGTGTGTGTGAGGAGTGCTGTGTGTTGTGATGGAGCTGTGTGTGTGAGGAGCTGTGTGTGTGAGGGGCTGTGTGAGTGAGGAGTGCTGTTGGTGTGAGCAGTGTGTGGTGTGTGAGAGTTCTGTGTGTGAGGAGCTGTGTGTGTGAGGAGTGCTGTGTGTGTGAGGAGCTGTGTGTGTGAGAGCTGTGTGTGTGAGGAGCTGTGTGTGTGAGTTCTGTGTGTGAGAGCTGTGGTGTGAGAGTTCTGTGTGTGTGAGAGTTCTGTGTGTGTGAGGAGTTCTGTGTGTGTGAGAGCTGTGTGTGAGGAGTGCTGTGTGTGTGAGGAGTGCTGTGTGTGTGAGAGATTCTGTGTGTGAGGAGCTGTGTGTGTGAGGATGCTGTGTGTGTGAGGAGCTGTGTGTGTGAGGAGCTGTGTGTGTGAGGAGCTGTGTGTGTGAGTTCTGTGTGTGAGGAGCTGTGTGTGTGAGAGTTCTGTGTGTGTGAGAGTTCTGTGTGTGTGAGAGTTCTGTGTGTGTGAGAGTTCTGTGTGTGAGAGTTCTGTGTGTGAGAGTTCTGTGTGTGAGAGTTCTGTGTGTGAGGTGCTGTGTGTGTGAGTTCTCTGTGCGCGAGGAGCTGCTGCTCTGCATCTCCCTGCTACGGTAAAGCCAGGGGCGTAACTACAACAGGTGCAAGGGGTTGCGATCGCACCCGGGCCCTGCAGCCTAGGAGGGGCCCCAAAAGTCACTTTGGCCCATAGAAAAAGACTAATACTATTAAAAATTAGCAACAATTGGGGGCCCCGTTGGAGCTTTCGCATCGGGGCCCCAGGGCCTGAAGTTACGCCACTGGGTAAAGCCACTGAAGTGTGCTGCAGTCAGCCCCTGCGGCATCCTAAGGTCACAAGTCCTTCCACCTCCAGGAGGTCAGTGAACATTTAGGTGACAATAAATATAAGCTTTGTGTTCTGTGCTGAATGATGATCTCCCGGCAGTGCTGGGACAAGGAATGTAGGGAGATGTATCCAAAAGCAGCACAGCCAAGGGAGGGGGATACAAATCATGTTAAAGTCATATATGACCATGTTGATTTTTATCTACCTTCCCTTGGATGTGTTGCTTAATGCATCTCCTTTTTGCTCTGGCACCGTGTAGCACTCATGCGCTCTATGCCCCAGGCTCCGTGTACTACACACACTGTATTCCTTAGGCTCCATGTACCACTCATGCGCTGTGTTCCTTATACTCCATGTACTCCTGCGCTGTATTCCTTACACTCCATGTACTCCTGCGCTGTATTCCTCAGGCTCCGTATACCACTCCTGCGCTGTATTCCTCAGGCTCCGTATACCACTCACACTCTGTATTCCTCAGGCTCCATGTACCACTCACGCGCTGTATTCCTCAGGCTCCGTGTACCACTCATGCGCTTTATTCCTCAGGCTCCGTGTACCACTCATGCGCTGTATTCCTCAGGCTCCGTGTATCACTCCTGCGCTGTATTCCTCAGGCTCCGTGTACCACTCCTGCGCTGTAGTCCTCAGGCTCCGTGTACCACTCATGCGCTGTATTCCTTACACTCCATGTACTCCTGCGCTGTATTCCTCAGGCTCCGTATACCCCACTCGTGCTGTATTCCCCAGGCTCCATGTACCACTCATGTGCTGTATTCCTCAGGCTCCATGTACTCCTGCGCTGTATGCCTCAGGCTCTATGTACTCATGCGCTATATGCTTCATGCTCCGTGTACTCATGCGCTGTATGCCTCTGGCTCCATGTACTCATGCGCTGTATGGTTCATGCTCCATGTACGCATGCGCTGTATGCCTCTGGCTCCATGTACTCCTGCGCTGTATGCCTCTGGCTCCATGTACTCATGCACTGTATGCTTCATGCTCCATGTACTCATGCACTGTATGCCTCTGGCTCCATATACTCATGCGCTGTCTGCCTCTGGCTCCATGTACTCATGCGCTGTCTGCCTCTGGCTCCATGTACTCATGCGCTGTATGCCTCAGGCTCCATGTACTCATGCGCTGTATGTCTCTGGCTCCATGTACTCATGCGCTGTATGCCTCTAGCTCCATGTACTCATGCGCTGTATTCCTCAGGCTCCATGTACCACTCATGCGCTGTATTCCTCAGGCTCTGTGTACCACTCATGCACTGTATTCCTTACACTCCATGTACTCTGGCGCTGTATTCCTCGGGCTCCATATACCACTCATGCGCTGTATTCCTCAGGCTCCATGTTCCACTCATGTGCTGTATTCCTCAGGCTTCGTGTTCCACTCATGCGCTGTATTCCTCAGGCTTCATATACCACTCATGCGCTGTATTCCTCAGGCTCCGTGTACCACTCATGCGCTGTATTCCTCAGGCTCCGTGTACCACTCATGCGCTGTATTCCTCAGGCTCCGTGTACCACTCATGCGCTGTATTCCTCAGGCTCCGTGTACCACTCATGCGCTGTATTCCTTACACTCCATGTACTCCTGCGCTGTATTTCTCAGGCTCCGTGTACCACTCGTGCGCTGTATTCATCAGGCTCCATGTACCACTCGTGCTGTATTCCTCAGGCTCCATGTACCACTCGTGCTGTATTCCTCAGGCTCCATGTACCACTCATGCACGGTATTCCTCAGGCTTCGTGTAGTCATGCGCTGTATGCCTCAGGCTCCGTGTACTCCTGCGTTGTATGCCTCAGGCTCCGTGTACTCCTGCGCTGTATGCCTCAGGCTCTGTGTACCACTCATGCGCTGTATTCCTTACACTCCATGTACTCCTGCATTGTATTCCTCAGGCTCTCTGTACCACTCATGCGCTGTATTCCTCAGGCTCAGTGTACCACTCATGCGCTGTATTCCTTACGCTCCGTTTACTCCTGCGCTGTATGCCTCTGTCTCCATGTACTTATGCACTGTATTCCTCAGGCTCCATGTACCACTCATGCGCTGTATTCCTTAGGCTTCGTGTACCACTCATGCGCGGTATTCCTCCAGCTCCGTATACCACTCATGTGATGTATGCCTCTGGCTCCGTGTACTCATGCGTTGTATGCCTCTGGCTCCGTGTACTCATGCGCTTTATTCCTCAGGTTCTGTGTACTCATGCGCTTTATTCTTCAGGCTCCGTGTACCACTCACATGCCGTATTCCTCCTGCTCTGTGTACTACTCATGCGCTCCTTACGCTCCGTGTACTCCTATGCTGTATGCCTCTGGCTCTGTGTACTCCTGCGCTGTATTCTTCAGGCTTCCAGTACCACACATGTGCTGTATACTTCAGGCTTAATGTATCACTCATGCTGTATTCCTTGCACTCTGTGTACTCCTGCGCTGTATGCCTCTGGCTTCGTGTACTTATGCGCTGTATTCCTCTGGCTCCGTGTACCACTCATGCGCTGTATTCCTCAGGCTCCGTGTACCCATGCGCTGTATTCCTCAGGCTCCGTGTATTCATGCACTGTATGCCTCTGGCTCAGTGTACTTATGCGTTGTATGCCTCAGGTTCTGTGTGCTCTACGCTGTATTCCTCAGGCTTCGTGTAACCATGCGCTGTCTTCATCTGGCTCAGTGTACCCCTACGTTGTATATGCCTCAGGCTCCATGTACCCATGTGCTGTATACCTCTGGCTCCGTATACCCATGCGCTGTATGCTTCTGGCTCTGTGTACCCATGTGCTGTATTCCTCAGGCTCCGTGTACACATGCGCTGTATGCTTCTGGCTCTGTATACCCATGTGCTGTATGCCTCTGGCTCTGTGTACTCATGTTCTGTAAATTTCAGGCTCCATGTATCACCCATGTGCTGTATACCTCACACCATGTACCCCCCATGTGCTACTTACCTCAGACCGTGTACCACCCATGTACTGTATACCTCAGGCTATGTGTTCGCTGCTGAATGCTGTGTGCTTACCAGCATGAGATGAAGGCGCACTTTGAAGTTGAGGTCAGCGCAAAAATGCGCCCGAGTCCCACAAAGGTGGAGCAGCTGCCACAGTGTCCGAAGTATTGTATGTGCCCCCAGTGATGCCTGTGCCCTCAGTACTGTATGTGTGTTGTATATTTCCTCCAATACTGTATTTACCCTCCAGTGCTGACTTTGCTCCCCTATGCTGCCTGTGCCCCCTATTGCTGTATATGCCACCAGAATCTCCTGTGATGTATATGTCCCAGCGTCTCCTGTTATGTATATGCCCCCATGTGTCCAATGATGTATATACAGCAATCCCTGTGTCTCCTATGTGATGTATATGATTTACAAAAATTATCACAAACAATTAACTGCGCTCCAGGCTGACATAAACCTGGAAAGGCAGTTGTGAGCAGCAACAAAATCAGTATCACCCAACATCACAACCGCACCAAAGAGCAGCAGCTTCATACACCACAGTAGGGGTGAGTTAACGAATTGTTTGACATAGCTGGGTAATTTTTAAGGAGATAACTTTGTGCAGCCCCAAAGGATGGTAGAAATTTCCAAATGGCCCTCGACAGAAAAAAGGTTCCCCACCCCTGGTCTAAGCGAATACAGTAGGTGCTGCACCCGCCGGGAGCTTCTTAGCTGAGCAGCTGCAGTCGTACATAACCAAGCACAAGGCCGAGCATTGGATGGAGCTGTGTAAACCCAACACCACTGGACTGTGGAGGAGACAGGTTTTGTGCAGCTGTACAATACCAAGCACAATGCCGAGAGTTGTACATCACCAAGCACAGTGCCCAGCGTTCTACATCACCAAGCACAATGTCGAGTCACATGCCGAGCATCAGATGGAACGATGTAAAGTGCCACCACTGGACTCTGGGGGAGACGTGTTCTGTGCACCTGTACATCACCAAGTATGATGCCGAGCTTCGGATGGAGTTGTGGAGGAAACATGTTCTGTGCAGTGGCAGATCACACTGCTCTATCTGATGGAAGAGTCTGGGTTTGGTGTTTCCAGGAGATTGTTACCAGCCTGACTGCATTGTCCTCACTGTACAATCTGGTAGAGGAGGAATAATGCCATTGGTTTGTTTTTCAGGGGTCAAACTTGGCCACTTAGTTCAGTTGAAGGGAAATCTTATAGGAGTTATCCCCTTCCCATTCCCCATGTTTGGCTGCATTAAAATAAAATAAAAAGCTTATACTCACCTCCTGTGCTGACGCAGTTCCAGCAGTGCCAGGGCTAATGTTTGGGCATGAACTTGCGTGATGTCATGACCTATCACTGCCAACTCCCTTCTCCCCACTTCGGATGTATGAAAATCAGCAGGAACTGAGAGGCAACCACAGATCTCACTTTCTGTTGATTATTCGTACACACGAAAGTGGGGAGATGGGAGTTGGCAGTGACCGAGCGTGAGCTTGCGTGATGTCATGACCTGACGTTGGCCCCACCAACCCCGGTATATGCACCAACACAGGAGGTGAGTAAAAGGATTTTTTCTGATCATCATAATGGGAGACCCAGACAATGGGGTTTAGGGCACTGCCCTCCGGAGGCCACACTAGGTACTACAAGTTTGTAGACACCGCCCCCTCCGCTTATAAACCCCTACCGCAGGGAATATCCTCAGTTTAAACTTAGTGTGCTCGGAGGAATTCTATCCTGGGTGGAGGACAACGACTGCCTGATCTCCGCAGTTCACATCCCAGGGGTCGAGAACTGGGAGGCCGACTATCTGAGCCGGCAGGGGATGGACGCCGGAGAGTGGTCTCTTCATCCAGACGTCTTCAGGGACATCTGCAGCAGATGGGGCACTCCGGACGTGGATCTGATGGCCTCGCGGCTGAATCATCAGGTGCCGCAATACATGGCGAGATCATGGGATCCTCAGTCTCTGGGGGCAGACGCCCTGATCCTGTGTTGGTCCAGCTTCCATCTACCATATGTGTTCCCACCTCTAGCTCTGATTCCCAGGGTTCTGTGGAAAATCAGGTCGGAATGCAGGGTAGCCATTCTAGTGGCTCCAGATTGGCCCAGGAGGTCCTGGTATCCGGACCTGTGGCAACTGTCAGGTGGACGCCGGTGGGCTCTTCCAGAACGCGCAGATCTTCTCGCGCAAGGCCCATTCTTCCACCTCAATTCCAGGGCCCTCAGATTGACTGCATGGCTCTTGAGGCCTGGCTGCTGACATCCAGAGGCTTCTCTCCTACAGTGGTTGCCACTATGAATCGGGCTAGGAAGCCTGTTTCGCGGAAGATATACCACAGGACGTGGAAAATATTTTTCGCCTGGTGTGCCTCTGGTGGACGGTCACCGTGGCCCTTGTCCATCCCGACGTTGTTGGCTTTCCTACAGTCGGGTTTGGAATTGGGCTTATCCCTCAGCTCCCTGAAGGGTCAAGTATCAGCTCTTTCAGTGCTGTTTGACAGGCGTTTGGCGCTCCTTCCTAAGGTCCGTCAGTTTCTGCAAGGGGTGTTCTCGGTTGGTCCCACCATATAGGCGACCGCTGGACCCTTGGGACCTTAACATGGTCCTGACGGCTCTGCAGAAACCGCCGTTCGAGCCTCTGAGGGAAGTCTCCCTTTCTCGTCTGTCCCAGAAAGTGGTCTTTCTGGTGGCAATTACATCTCTGAGACGGGTTTCAGAATTGGCTGCACTGTCATGCAAGTCACCCTTTCTGGTGGTTCACCAAGACAAGGTGGTGTTACGCCCGCGGGCGGAATTTTTGCCAAAAGTGGTTTCCACTTTCCACTTGAACCAAGAGATTGTTCTTCCATCATTTTGTCCCGCTCCTGTTCATCAGATTGAGCGCGACCTCCACACTCTGGATCTAGTGAGGGCTGTACGCATTTATGTGTCCAGGACTGCCTCCTTCCGGAGTTCGGACTCTTTGTTCATCCTTACGGCGGGTCGCTGTAAGGGGTCCGCGGCATCAAAATCGACCTTGGCCAGATGGATCAAGGCGCCCATTCAAGAGGCTTACCGTTCTGCGGGTCTGCCTCTTCCGGTGGGCTTGAAGGCGCACTCGACCAGAGCCGTCGGTGCTTCCTGGGCTTTGCGACATCGCGCTTCAGCTCTGCAGGTGTGTCAGGCGGCCACATGGTCCAGCCTGCACACTTTCTCTAAGCACTATATGGTGCATGCCCATGCCTCTGCGGATGCAAGTTTGGGCAGGCGGGTCCTCCAGGCGGCGGTTGCCCACCTTTGAGGGGGACCGTGTATTTCAACGTCTTTTGAGGAACTCTTCCCGCCCTGGGGTTTGCTTTAGGACATCCCCATTGTCTGGGTCTCCCATTATGATGATCAGAAAAAAGAGAATTTTGTTTACGTACGTAAATTCTTTTTTCTTGAATCATCAATGGGAGACCCAGCACCCACCCATTTGTTCCGTTGCATGTTTTGCATTTTGATCTGTTCCCAGTTGGGACAGTTTATTCCGGGTTGTTGGACCGTCTGTGCACGGTTTCTTTCCCGATGTTTCGGGTGTGGTTTATTTTGTCTCCTCGCAGCTTATGGACCAAACTGAGGATATTCCCTGCGGTAGGGGTTTATAAGCGGAGGGGGCGGTGTCTACAAACTTGTAGTACCTAGTGTGGCCTCCGGAGGGCAGTGCCCTAAACCCCATTGTCTGGGTCTCCCATTGATGATTCAAGAAAAAAGAATTTACGGTACGTAAACAAAATTCTCTTTTTTTTTATTTTAATGAAGTTAAACATGCAGAATGAGAAGCCGATGTCCTAGTAGTGGACAACACCGTTAATGCTTCAGCATAACATATTTTTTACAGTTTTAGCTTCCAACTTTGTGGGAACAGTTTGGGAAAGGTCCTCTTTTGTTCCTCATGATTGTGCCCAGTGCACAAGGTCCATAAAAATATGGAGGGAGGAGTCTAGTGAGGAAGAACAGGTAAGGTGGATTCCCTATGCCACAGGTCAGGGTGAACAGCATGGACTGAAAGTAATGAGGCAGCAGAGCTGGACTTGTCAAATAGCAAGGGGTCAATGGTGGATCCGTTGTACAGGAGGAGGAGGTGAGCTGTTACATCACCTATTGTGAATGGAGGATTCTGTGTTATCTGCTGTATATAGAGGTGTTATCCGTCATTGTACAGGGAGAGAGGAGGTGAGCTGTTACATGACCTATTGTGAATGTTGGATCCTGTGTTATGTATCTGTATAGTAGATGTATTATCAGTCATTAGTACAGGAGGAGGAGGTGAGCTGTGACATCACCTCTTGTTAATGGTAGATCCTATGTTATCTACTGTAAGTAAATAAAGGTGGTATCAGCCATGGTACAGGAGGAAGTGGTGAGCTGTGATATCACTTATTGTGATGGTTAAAATACTGAATCTGTAACGGACTGAAACTGTATGCTACCATTCCGGCATAATACCGGAACGTAACATCCACTTCAATCTGTTATTGTCCTGTTGTTTAACTCTCTGATCCTCCAAGAGATAGATAGAGCTTACTAGTCTCCCACTGCTTGCTTTTGGGGCCACTCATTAAGCTTCATGAATATTCATCACTGGACAGCAACAACCAATCACAGATGCTCACTCTCTGTGACAGCGTCTGTGATTGGCTGTTGCACTCGGGCTCCGACTGTGCCCCCACTAATGTGTATGGCAACATAGCACAGACACCCGTACATATTGTGGGGCACAGTGAGTGCAAAAGCCAATCACAGACGCTGTCACAAAGTGTGAGCGTCTGTGATTGGCCATTGCAGTTCAGTGCAGTGAATATTCATGAAGCTTAAGGAGCAGCACTGGAAGCAAGCAGCGGGAGACAGGCAAGCATTATTCATCTTGCCAAGTTTATACCCTTCCAGTGAGAACTGCATGCTAAGTAGGCATAACGGATTCGGTTTACTGGATCCTGTACACATTGACTTCTAGTATAACAATGTGTTTTTTTGGACTCGGCAAAAAGGTCCAGTAGCAACAGGCAGGAGCGGACGTACCGCTGGTGCAGCCGGTGCCGAGTGGGAGGGGGCCCTCTGAGGTATCTGGTGGCAGGCTGGGCTGGGGCAAGAATGCATTTGCCTACCGGGTACTCTGGCGGCTGCTCAGGGCCACCGGAGGACCGGCAGTCAGTGGTGTATTGTCCATAGAGGCAGACCACGCTGCCCCCTGAGCCAAGGGGTGCCCGACACAGATTAGCACTAAGCCCTTCCCCATCTGCAGGGCTGGTGCCAGACACAAATTACATTGTTAGTACAGAACTTGTGCTATTTACACAAGTTCTGTACTAGCAATATAGATTACTCGAATGCAGAAGGCCTTTTAGTGACATCACAGTCATGTGACTCACCACAGGCCCTGCACTGCTACCTGCACCCTGGTGTGTGGAAATTAGTGATGTGTCATTCGTGAACGATCCGACACAAAGAGTCGGCTCCTTGCTGTGACTGACAGGTGCCATGGCTCTCACTTTGCATAGAACACCAGTGCTCTGGAATGAAGGCCCCGCCAACCAACTTACTGCGCAAGATCACCGTAATGTTAAATCTATGTTTGCCTGACGTGAACACAGATTTAATAGGGAGCCGTTTAGGATCCCAAAAGACACGGCTCTTTTTGGTGAGCGGAGCCATGAGAGCTGCCCAGACTGCCCATCATTAGAAATAACAGTCCCCGCAGTCTGCTGGGCTGAGAGCAGACAGAGAAGCTCTGTGTGTGATCCCTGCTGCTGTGTCCTGGTCCCCTCTCACTGTAAATGCACAGTCTATATCACGTACTATAAGCTAAGCTGCTAGTTACTGTGTGTGCCTGTGCGTGTGTGCCAGTGTGTGTGTCAGTACGTGCCAGTGTGTCAGTGTGTACAGGTGTATGTCAGTGTGTGTCTGTGTGTGTTTCAATGTGTACAGGTGTGTGTGTGTAAAGGGCTGTGTGTCAGTGTGTACAGGTGTGTGTAAAGATGTGTGTGTGTCAGTGTCTGTGTCGT
Organism: Allobates femoralis; assembly: GCA_033576535.1. Taxonomy (NCBI): domain Eukaryota; kingdom Metazoa; phylum Chordata; class Amphibia; order Anura; family Aromobatidae; genus Allobates; species Allobates femoralis. Next base: position 99,037,751 of record JARQOC010000007.1, read on the forward strand.
AGGTCACAGGGTCGCCCTCAAAGGGGAGACCTAGGTCACAGGCCCCCCGACAGGGGGGGGGGGGGGGGAGAGGAGACCTAGGTCACAGGGCCCCCAGTGAGTGGGAGTGGGAGAGGAGACAAGTCAGGGGGGTAGGGAGAAAGAGACACAGGACCCCCTTGTCAGGGGAGGGGGAAAACCCAGCGCACAAGGGGGAGGCAAGGGGGGGAAGAGGAACAGTGCACAGAGGAGAGAAGTACAGGACCCCTGTTAGAGGAGGGGAGGAAACTATGCTGGGCTGTATATATTACCTGGAAGTTATGCTGGGTTGTATATGTCATTTGGAGGCTGTGCTGGTCTTTATGTTAGTAGGAGGCTGCGCTGGGCTATATATGTTATTTGGAGGCTGTGCTGGGCTATATATGTTATTTGGAGGCTGTGCTGGGCTCTATATATTACCTGGAAGCTATGCTGGGCTATATATGTTATTGGGAGGCTGTTCTGGGCTATATAAGTTATTTGGAGGCTGTGCTGGTCTGTATATATTATCTGGAAGCTATGCTGGGCTATATATGTTATTTGGAGGCTGTTCTGGGCTATATAAGTTATTTGGAGGCTGTGCTGGGCTGTGTACATTATTTGGATGCTGCAGCTGGTCTCTAAATAATATATATAGCCCTGCAGTAGACTCCAAATAATATATACAGCCTTGCATAGCCTCAATATACAGCACACTTAAAGTGTGGGAAAACCCACAGCGAGAATTGACATGCTGCCAGATTTTCCCGCACTAAAATATGCAGCATATCTGCTGCATATTTTAGTGGTACCATGTGGGCAGGAATTAGCAAAACCCATGGGGGGAACCAGAAAAATTTCTTGCATCGGGGCCCACTACAGTCTATGTCCACCCCTGGCAACAGGATGCTACTGGACACTTAAAATGAATGGGCAAAAACTGAATCCTTTATGGATCCTGTTTTTGTTGCAAAACTATATCCGTGCTAGATTGAAAAAAATGCTTGTGTGAAACTAGTCTATAATAGCTTTGTGGCCACCGTCAGAATTAAGATATCACTTTTAATTTTTTTTTATAAATATGGTATACAGTATCTTCCATAATTGCCTTGGGACCAGAAGTGTTGAGATGTCACGTTTTATTTGCTACCTGATTGGTCCATGTGACTGTGGCACCCCTGCGGGGTATTGCCACAGGACCTACCGGTGCAGGGAGGGATGTACACTTTGGCACACACAGCACACAACACCTTCCACCCCAGACCTGGGTGGGGGCCCCACTGGATGTCCTTAAAGGGATACTGTCACCCCCAAAACACCTCTAAAGCTATTAAAAGCTGTCCCTAGAGCATAGTAACACTTACCCTACACTCCTTTTAGCTCCTAAAAGCACCAAGTGAAATTGAAGATAAATGTTATTACAGTACCTCATTAGGGATGATAATGAGTGACTATGGTATTCATAGCCACCCTGGCAGGCTGTCCCCCTTCATGATATCACGCCTCCATAGGCGTGATCTTCTAATCAGATTAAAATGTGCGCCTCCCCGCTCTGTGCTGTCTCGGCCGGCCTGTAGTGGGGCTGGGTGACGCGAACCGCGTCATTTCCGGCGCCGGGTGACGTAGTACACCCGCGCCGCTCTGTTAGCTTCAAAACGCGCACTACGCATGCGCAGTGCGGGTCTTGAAGCTAACAGCGGCGCGGGTGTACATACGTCACCCGGCACCGGAAATGACGCGATTCGCGTCACGAAGCCGCACACTGCAGCCCAGGCCGAGACAGCACAGAGCGGGGAGGCGCGCATTTTAATCTGATTAGAAGGGGGACAGCCTGCCAGGGTGACTATGAATACCATAGTCACTCATTATCATCTCTAATGAGGTACTGTAATAACATTTATCTTCAATTTCACTTGGTGCTTTTAGGAGCTAAAAGGAGTGTAGGGTAAGTGTTACTATGCTCTAGGGACAGCTTTTAATAGCTTTAGAGGTGTTTTGGGGGTGACAGGATCCCTTTAAGCAAGATCCCCTATAAAGGTCCAGGCCTGAGGGGAGGAATCAGTCAGCAGCCAGTCAGTGAGGCTGCAGTCTTCAGAGAAGAGAACAGTTAGTACTGACAGAGCTGGTTGCTGGGACCAAGCCAGGCCCAGAACCAGGAAACCTGACCCAGCTGTGCAGCGCCCTAGAGAAAGGGACGGAGGCCAGTGGAAGAGGTAGGAAGACAGAAGAAGGGAACAGATCTGAGATCCCTTTAGCCCACCCGGACACCGGAGTCCGAAGCTGCTATTAATCTAGTGGTAGCAGAGAAAGCCCGGACAGACCAGGAGGATCTAGTCCCCCTGAAGTAAAGAAAGCAAGACACCAAACCTGACCAAGCATAGGACCAGGGTCCCAAGAGGAGAATAGGGATCCCCACAGCACGGTCCTCATTGTCGGTTGTGGAGTAGCATCCTGAGAGGGAGAATGAGAAAGAGTGGCAGGTTCAGCTCCAGGCAGAACTTACCCCAAATACTGCACACACTAATAGAGGAGGCCTCACAACTCTCCAAGGTGGACGTCCCAAACTGCACTGATAACCTGGTTACCCTCCTGGACCGTGCCTGTTACCGAACATCAGTGAAAAGGTACCAAAACAGAGACTATTGTGTGTGTGTGCCTGCTTCACCGCTGCACACTGCAGCGTTCATAACGGAACCGCTACTACTACTCCCCTCATCCACCCCGCTGCCCTGAGGTAAAGCTCCACCTGTGGTGAGCTGTACTACCAAAGCTGCATTTACAATCACCTCAGCGGCCGGCTGCAGCGCTGGTAACCCTATTACCAGGTACCGTCAAGTTACAAATCCCCCATCATCATCGCCCCCACCCCGCCACTGAGGGTCCAGGGCACAGAACCGGGAAACGACCAGCTGTGATCCCCACCGAAGTGAACCCCCTGTCCCGGTACCCCCTACCTTGTCGACCAACTCATGACCAGCGCCGGATTGGGCCACCTGAAACAGAAAAAAACAGCCGCCATATTGGCATACCCAAGTGATGTGTCAATATGCTGGTCACATGCTGATGTTCACCTGCGGGTCCGCTCCCCAGTCTACCACCACTGCCTTCTCTTCTCAGTCGCCTCCTCTGTTGCCGTTGCTATATGTCTGCATCCAGGAAGCCTGTCCCCATACTCACATCACTATGGCTTCCTCCCATTTGCAGCGCACAAAAGAGACAGCGCACAAGGGGGAAAAGAGACAGTGCACAAGGATAAAGAGACAGCGCACAAGGGGGGAAAGAGACAGCTCACAAGAGGGAGACAGCTCAAAGGAGAGAGCACATGAGGGAAGAAGACAGCACACGGGGGAGGCAGGTCAAAGAAGAGAGCACAGAAGGAAAAAGACAACACAGGGAGGAGAGAGTGGACGGGGGAGAGCACACAGGGGGAGAGATGGCCGCTGCTGCCAGCGCCACAGAGCCTGCCCCCATTGTGATGTTACCACCCTCGCGATGCAGTAGCATCTGGCACACATCTAGTACATATTGTGAGGCACCGCCGGCATGAGGGTCATAGCCGGGGTAGGATCAGAGGATGATCCTGTGCACACTGGCCGGTTTTCCTGTGATGAGACTGTGTGAGCCAACCCAGAACACAAGGTGTTACATGTAAGAGCGATTGATATAGATCTGTTACTTTCATGAGCCTAATGAGCGGCAGTGAGAGTGGGATGAGATCGAGGAGGCCCTAAGGAATAAGGAGTGAGTGCTGACAACCCGGAACACAGGGAGTTAACGTAAGCTGTGTGGAAGCTGATGATTAGCAGCTGAGGGGGTGTGTCCATGTGGAAGTGGCTGGCACGATAAGAGCCAGCCACCTGAGTGATTGAGAGATTGTTCCTGGAAGCTGAGACTTGTGTGAGAACCATTCTCAGCTAGACCAGCCTGAGAGCTGAGCAGAGCCAGTCTGTGTGAGGGACTGGGAGTGCAAGTCCATGCCGCCATATTGAGATGGTGAAGGGAGCATGCCAGCTCCATGCCGGTGCCGAGGTCCGAGGTTGTGATAGCACCTGGTGGGGAAGCCGTGGCTGAACCCGGTGGATACTGGTCCGGGCGTGGGGTGAAACACGTCCGGGAAAGGAGCCCGTGGGGGACGCTTGGTGGACCCGTATCCAGGTAGCGAGACCCGGATCCGTGCCCGGTAAGACAGCGGTTCCCGTGTAACGGAGTGAGCTGTGTATGAGTAATGCCAGGCGGGCATAACCGCTATTGGGTCTGACTAGGTAGTCGGTAAAGGACCCGTTGATGTATGTAGGGGCGTAGGCAGTTGCCCTGAATGTAAGATGATGACCTATGTAAGAGCATTGTATAATAATAATAATGTGGAGAGAGAGTGACCCAGCTAGTATGGATGATGTTGGAGGCGTTCCGTCCTTGGGACGAGAGGGAGGCTTGCCCTGCTGCTTGCAGAGGGTACCCGTTCCTCAACCACGACCTCTAATGGTGTGGGTGTACCTGTGGCCAGAGACAGGGGTCACGAAGGCTCCTAGAAGGGAACCATGGCCGATCCATTAGGGCGCTACTCAGACGCAGGGCACAGTCGTGGACCTGGAGACCTGCCATGAGATGGAGGTTTGGTGGCGACTTGTAGCCTGTACCGTGGTGAGTAGGCCATGGTGACGCATGGTTGGCCCGGATTCTACGGTTGACCAGGTCCCTGTTATGGTCATGGAGGGGCCACAGTCCATGGATGTGTTATGATGGGCTGTGAGCAGGTGTGTGATCCATGGACGCTGGAATGATGGATCACATACGGTATGTAAGGACCCGGTCAGGCAGGATTCCTGACTGCGGGTGAATGTTGAGTCATCATGCTGGGTGACTAAAGCCAGGCGGCAGGTACCGCCATTGGGACCCACAGGGCCCGTTGAGGCGTATGTAACGAAGGGCAGAAGCAGGGGTTAAAAGGGCTCCTAGAGTGGGGACACCATGGTTGAACCATGTGGATGCTGACCTGGACATGGGGTGAAACATGTCCAGGAAGGAGCCCCTTGGGGATACATGACATACCCGGTACTCAGGTTGCTCAATCCCTGTTATGAACCCGGAGGGGTCATCGTCGTATTGTAACGTATGTATAGTGTAAGTAGGCCGGAGGCCGTAGCCACCACGGGAGCTGTTAGTAGAGCTCCAATGGGGACAGAGATGGTTACAGGTCCCGGGTTACAATAAGATGTCATGTGCAATAAGTGTTATGTAATGTTATATGTATGATGTATTTATGTAAAGTGTTTATAATCAATGTGCAATGTGTCAAACATGCTACCCGGGTTATGTTATTATATGTGAAAAATAAACGGGTAGACATTGGTTAACTTATAAACACGTGTTCTTGTCGTTTTGCAAGCGGGTTCCCCGGTTGCTACCTCACAATATATAAAAACAACAGGTATTTTTTTTTGTTATAACACAAACATGTAAAGAATAGGTCTTTGCTTCTGACAACTCCTGTGGAACTTTATTGGAAAAGCAACAATTTTTTTTTTATACATATTTATTTGAAAAGTAACGAAGACAAATTTCGCTTTCTTTTTTTTTTTGAACCATATTTTTATTGGGTTTTATATAGTATAACAATTCCAAAATATTAGGATAAGCATATCCAACATTAATTCACACAATATGAACATCGGTTTCTGAAGTTTACAGTACATATATAAACACATTTACGTGTCATAAATCTCAATATCCCACCACCCACCCCACCCTGGAAATTATCCAATACTCCTGTTTTGTCACATTCTCTGAAAAGAATAAAATTGTGTTATAGAGATGTCAAATCCAAACTCATTATAGTCTGCTAAACACTACATCTCAATCTACCAAGCGTTCCTCCCAATTCTCCCTCTTCATACCACACCGATGAACGAAAGGGTAACATGAAATTAATTATTTCACTGTCCGTGAATTCTTTTTCAATGAATATTTTCCATTTGAAGAAAAATTTTTTGTTTAATTTATTTGGGTTGCGTATTGCATCCATCGATTCAAGAGACAAAGTATGGCGCATCAACATTTTGATCTGGTTCAGGTCTGGAGGTCTGTCATTAAGCCAGTGCTGGAGAAGGAGTCTCTTGGCTATTATCGCAATATAGTGCCATAAGACATGTGGTTGTCCGTGCGCCCCAGACTCCGTCTGATAATGGAAAATCCAACGTAACGGGTCTAGACCTCCCATAACTCCACATACTTCCTTCGCCCAACCAACCACCCTCTTCCAGTACTCTTGTGAAACCGGGCAGGACCAAAGACCATGCTCCAGGTCAGTCATTTCAATTTTGCATTTTGGACATTGAGTCCATCTTCCTTGGTTGGTCTGGGAAGGGGGAATATTAAAACCCTGGATAGTCCCATGCATAATTCTGAATTGGGAATCCCTCCACCTTTCATTACCAATATATCGTCTCATAAGTCCCCAGCCCTCCAGGATTTTCTGAGTAAGGTCAGGGTCTTTAATGTGTTTTCGCCATTTGTTGAAAAACCTTCCCCTCCTGTGTGGGCGCAGGATTTGTTGTAATTTGGCATATAATGTTGTAATGGACACATCACCTTCATTTATATTAAGTATTTCGGTCCATAAATTATTGTCAACCTCCCCAGAGAGATTCCGCAGGTGTGAGAGGAGATGATGATCTAACTGACGGTATTGTATCGCCTGGAATTGGGGTAAATTAAAAGTAGTTAGCACTTCCTTCTCCGTCATCCACCTCCTTTCGACAAAATTTATAAGGTCCTCTAATGTATGGACGCCTTTTTCTTTCCAGATTTTAAATAGGGAGTTTTCACGACCCAATCTAAAAGCCGGGCATCTCCACGGATTAAGACGTTTGGAGACTTTCCAAGCCAGTTTAAGTTTTTTCCTAGTCTCTCTCCACGTTATGATGGTATCTCTATATATTACTGTATTTTTCAGGGTGGCTGGAAGGCAGGACAACGGAGAATGCAGTAAAGCGGACAAGTCCCATGGCTTAGCCCATTCTCCCTCTAATTCTAGATCTGAAAATTTGCTTGTTCCTTTAGTCCAGTCCAACACATTTCGTAGAATGCATGCTAAATTATATCCTCTAACATCTGGGAGCTGCAACCCCCCTTCCTGCTTGGGCTGTATTAACGTTCTAAAGGCTAGTCTAGCTCTTCTACCTTTCCATAGAAATTTGGTGAAAGCTTTGTTGATTCTTGAAATGTCAGTATGTTTCATTAGCATAGGGATTGTCTGGAGAGGGTAGAGTAGTTTTGAAAAGCTCATCATTTTGAGTAGATGGCAGCGTCCTAGCAAAGACAGCGGCAACCCTTCCCATCTTGCCAACTCCTGTTCTATCTTAATAATGATTGGTAAAAAGTTAAGTTTATATGTCAATCCACTCGTTCTGGCCAAGTGTATTCCTAGATATTTAAGACTGTTTTTCGCTATAGGTAGTCCGCAAAATTTTTCCCCTTTCCTTGCACCTTCTTCTGGATTTACAAAGAGGATTTCACATTTGCCTTTGTTTAATGAGAAACCTGAATATCTACCCCATTTCTCTATGTCTGACAATATATCTGGAAGGTCCCTCTCTGGGTCTTGAACATATAGAATAATGTCATCAGCAAAAAGTGACAGTTTAACTTCAGCCTCTCCTATCTTAAAACCCTCATAGGCGTTATGACGTTCCAGATATAATGCCAGAGGTTCTATAGCCAGATTAAAAAGAAGGGGCGATAGTGGGCATCCTTGTCTCGTACCCTTTTGGAGAGTGAAGGAATCTGACAGGAACCCAGGCGTACTAATACTAGCTTTGGGGTTATTGTATAGTGCATTAATATATTGCCTGAAGGGGCCTAGTATACCAATGGAGTCAAGCACTTTACCCAGCCATGACCATCTGACATTGTCGAATGCTTTTTCAGCGTCAAGAGTGATCATGGCTGGGTTACCCCCTTTCATCTTTATTTTCCGTCCCATAACATCTATCATCAGCATTGCTTTCCTTATATTTGTCGTGGTTGACCCCCCCTTTACAAATCCCGCCTGATGTGGGGGAACTATTTTGGGTAGGACCACCGCCAATCTGTCAGCCAGAATTTTGGAGAGGAGCTTCAAATCTTGATTTATTAAAGAAATCGGTCTATAATTTGCTGGGTCTGTGGGGTCTTTTCCTGGTTTAGGTATCAATTTGATATAAGCTAGATTCATTCTCTCCGGGATTGGAGTCCCACCTAGTATTGAATTATATAGATCACACAATACCGGAGAGATCTGCTCCCTCAAGGTCTTGAAGAAAGCGCCGTTATAGCCATCTGGGCCGGGCGCTTTACCCGATTTTAAATGCTTTATAGCTGTCTCGACTTCGTCGGTCGTGACTGGATTGTTTAAAAATTGAGCGTCCTCCTGGGAAACAGTTGGCAGCGTAATTCCCCCCAACCAGGCAAGGCCATCTGATTCGTCAGTGCTAACCTCCGTGTAAAGAGAAGCATAATACTTGCCCAGAACTCGGGAGATGTTCTTTGGGTCATGCCAAGTGGTACCATGTGTATCCACGATCGCTTGTATAGGGGAGGGCTTATGCCTACCCTTGGCCAACCTCGCTAACAGGCGCCCCGCCTTATCTCCAAATTTCTGAAGTTCTAGTTCCAGACGGTTTTTATAAATGTCTTCTCTTTTTCCCGCCCACACATCGAATTCTCTCTTTGCCTGCAACCACTTATCTCTGTCAGGAGCCGCCATTGTAGATTGATAACGTGTAAACGCCTCTCTTACCTCAAGACTGGTTTGGACAAATTTGTCTTTGATTTGTCGTTTAATCCTCATGCTATGCGCCATGATGTGCCCTCGCATCACTGTTTTTGCTGTTTCCCAAAATAAGGCTGGGTCTGGTCTATGTTCCTGATTGTCGGTAGAGAAGTGCGACCACCATTCTCCCAGTAGTTTAGTAAAGTTTTCTTCTCTAACAAACGTGTCGGGGAATCTCCATAAATAATCGGTACCTTTCTCAAATTTGTCTCTGGTTTCTAACACCAATGGGCTATGGTCCGAGATCAGCATATCCTCGATCTTAATGTCTGTCATTTGTTGGATTATTTTAGTTGAGACAAAGAACATATCCAATCTGGACCACGACCCATGGGGGTGCGAGAAGTGGGTAAATTCTCTACCAAGTGGGTTCACTAGCCTCCAAGCATCCAATAGCCCAGCCTCCTTCACTAAGCCTTCCAATAGACTATATTCTCCTGATCTACCCCCCGTCTGCCTTTTCAACTGAGTTTGGGATGTAGTGCGTCTATCTTCCTCCTCTTTCATGACCGTGTTAAAGTCTCCACCAATTATTCTATTATTCCCGTTGTCTAGGAGTAATATATTTTGCAGGTGTTGATAGAAGGGTTTTTGTTTCCCGTTAGGGGCATATATATTGTAAACATTAAAGGAATCGTTTTGAATTTGTATCGTTAGTTGTATCATTCTACCCTCTTTGTCTTTTGAAGTGGACAGTACTGAGTGGGCTATTGACCTATTTATCAGAATTAGAACTCCCGCCCAAATTTCGCTTTCTAACAAACAACTTTATTGTTGGCAGATGGAAATATATTTATATATTTACATTTCTAGGACATTTAAAAAACAAAAACTGCACAATATTACACATCGGTTATAAAAGCACAAAGAGTTTCAAAACCTAAGTCTGGTTCACAGAATTACACACACAGGACAGGAGTCACTGTCGACTTTCTCATACAATTAGGTAAGTAGAGGGTTTCCCATCGCTACGTCTTACAGGTCAGTTATGTCACTCCGAGGCCGATAGATTCCAGCCACTGTACCCGGGAACATGAGGCTGGTAATAATGGGCAAAATCTCATCCCCGACACAGACTGGCAATAATTTAGCAGTGAGTGGAAACGGTTGGACGGCGGACAGTTCAGACAGCGCTGGGCGCTAGAGGACAAATGGATTAACATGAACATTTCTGCTGTATGGGGACATCAGAGTCTGTAAAGCGCAGGTTTTTCGCACCACTGGCCGCCGAGTGCTCATTGTCCAGACTCTCCGACATCTTGTCACAGATGATATCCACAAGACGCTCAAACACCTGCTTCACCTGGATGTTCTCCTTGGCGCTTGCTTCAAAAAACTCAAACCCTATTGAACAAGAAAAAGAAAAAAAAAAGTATTTAAATGCACAGTAAAGATTTCATTATCCTACGCCACATCATGTAATCTTACACTCCGGAGCAGCAATCATAAATCGGTTACAGCTTTCACACCTTTCAGGTGCATTTTTTTAAATTTAAATGTACCATATTTTTTGCTTTATAAGACGCACCTGATTATAAAACACTCCCCCAAATTTGGTGAAGGAAAAGAGAAAATTTTTTTTTTTTAATTTTAAATGGTGTCCGACTTATAATGCCAGTGTCCGTCTTATAATCAGTATACATGTCCCTTATCCTTGTACATGACTCTCCCATCCTGGTATATATGTACCCATTCTGGTATATAGGTCTGCTATCCTGGTATATATGGCCCCCATCCTGGTATATATGTCCCCATTCTTTTATGTCTGTGACCCATTCTGGTATATACACTGTATGCCCCCATTCCGGTATATATGTGCACCCTCCTGATATATATGTCCCCCATCCTGCTTTATACTAGGATGAGAGACATACAGTGTATATATGTCCCCCATCCTAGTACATATATTCCCCCATCTTTGCACATAGCCCTCCATGGCTTACCGAGGGGGGGTGTTGCGGTGTGCATGCGGTGGCTTCAAGGGACCACTGGGGGGTGGGGGCAAAGTTCGGCGCTGCAGGGGAGTTGCGGCAGTTTTCAGGTGGGTGCCGCCATTATTATTTCCCAGCATGCATTTCTGAGAGGCATTGTATGCTCGCTCTTATGTTCAGACTGCCAGAAAATGGCCGCGGATGCAGTGCATGCGAAGACCGCGACCCGCAGCCATTTTCTTGAGGTCTGAACACAAGAGTGAGCATGCAATGCCTCTCAGCAATGCATGCTGGGAAATAATGGTGGCGCCCACCGGAAAACTGCTGCGACTCCCCTGCAGCTCCGGGCTTTGCCCCCACCCCCTTGTGGTCCCATGAAGCCACCGCATGCACCCCCGCAACACCCTCCCCCCTCAGTAGGATTTTTTTTTAAATTCGGGTTTTAAGACGCACCCCGTTCTCCCTCCAATTTGGGGGAAATAGAAGTGCGTCTTAAAATCAGAAAAATACAGTATATATTTTGGCTTGAAAATAAGTTTTACAATTTGGTTTCATTCAAAATTTTGCACATAATTTGACTTCTATAGAATCTGTGTTAGAGAAAATGAAGGCCAAAACAAAAGCACAATAGGGTCCTTAAGTGGTTAAAATGGGGGCAAGGATGGGATTGTTCTCTCCTCACCTGGGTGGGTTGGGGCTGACACAACCACTGATGGACATGTAGTCGGTTGCTGCAGATCCACGGGTGATACACACCGAAAATAGGAGACGATAAGGATAAAGGTCGGTCCTTCTGTGCTGACGAAAATGGACAAAAAAGGATTCCGAATGGCTGGGTGAAGTTTATTGGTCTATGCGTTTCATGGCAATCCAGCCTCTTCCTCAGGACAAAACCATTTGGAGTCCTTTGTGGTCCATTTGAGGCAGCGCAGAAAGACCACATTTTATCCTTATCTTCTCTTATACAATCTGTGTTGTAATGTCTATTTCTGGCTGAGGGATGAGTTAACTAAGAATCTGTCAGTAAACTCAGTCTGACAATTTGTAATTCCTTAATCTGAATTTGTATTTTGGCGAAGCTTCTCACCACCAATTTCTAGGTCATATCAAAAGAGTTGGACTTTTGTGCGATCATCAACCAAAGGGTTCAGTAAAAGGGTTCGCTCATATCTGCATATAATTACTCAAAGTGCAATCCGATAGAAGAAAAAAAAAATCATATTGCACTTGCACCAATGTTATTCTAGGAGTCTGTGCTGATCTGGGAGTTTTCCTCAGCGGTAATAGGCCTGAAGAAAAACTCACAGCATGCTGTGCATGGTTGCGTAGAATGACCTCCTGCCGACTCCAACTCAAAAATATTTCCCGGATCCATGCATTCCTTGACCGAGAAACTGCAAAAACACTTGTGCATGCCCTCATCATCTCCTGCCTCGACTACTGCAACCTCCTACTCTCTGTCCTCCCCTCTAGCACTCTTGCACCACTCCAATCTATCCTAAACTCTGCTGCCTGACTAATCCACCTGTCTCCCCATTATTCCCCGGCCTCTCTTCTCTGCCAATCCTTTCACTGGCTTTCTATTGTCCAGAGGCTCCAGTTCAAAACCCCAATTGTGATATACAAAGCTATCCACAACCTGTCTCCTCCATATATCTGTGACATGGTCTCCCAATACTTACCTGCACACAACCTCTGATCCTCTCAAGATCTCCTTCACTACTCCCCTATTTATCTCTTTTTCCCACAACCGCATACAGGATTTCTCCCGTGCTTCCCCCATACACTGGAACTCTCTGCCCCAACACATCAGACTCCCCCACCGTGGAAACCTTCAAAAGGAACCTGAAGACTCACCTCTTCCGACAAGCCTACAACCTGCAGTGAGCCACAGTCCACCAAACCACCGCACAACCAGCTCTACCCTCTTCTAGTGTATCCTCACCCATCCCTTGTAGACTGTGAGCCATCACAGGTAGGGTCCTCTCTCCTCACCTACTGTATCCTCACCCATCCCTTGTAGACGGTGAGCCATCACAGGCAGGGTCCTCTCTACTCACCCACTGTATCCTCACCCATCCATCCCTTGTAGACTGAGCCCTCACCGGCAGGGTCCTCTCTCCCCCTGTACCGGTCTGTGCCTTGTATTGCTCATGTTTATTGTACTTGTCTATGCATGCCCCTTTTCACATGTAAAGTGCCATGGGATAAATAGTGCTATAATAATGAATAATAATAGTAATAATAATGACTGAGACTCTCCAATGCAAATCAATGGGCGTGAGATAAAAACCAGATGTCACATGGACCATCTGTATGCCGTCCGTTTTTTACAGATACATTAACATTCTGTAGCATAGAACACTAAATGATTGTTGAATACTAGTTGATGAGAAAAACAAAAAATATACAGCTGTCATACGGATGCTGGGTAAGAAAAAAATCACACACTCGCATAGCACTCGCATGACATATGGAATACCGAAACGGATTTCATCCACTTTTTCTGGATGAAAATAGGAAATAGGATCAAATATTTAAACGCAGGTGTGAACGAACCCAAAGATAGATAAAAGGATTACTACCGTAACTGTCAGAAATTATGCCAAATACCCAATTTAATCAATTATTATAATAAGGGGGTCTTTCAACACACACAAACCATAAATGATTGTACTAGTTTTAAGCTTCATGGACCAGAAAGTGTTTCACTGGCATACTTGTCAATTTGGGTGACAGGTGTAAATTCTGTCATCATTGGCACATCCTGTAAGGCTGCCATCAATTACCGTATATACTCGAGTAGAAGCCGAGTTTTTCAGCACAATTTTTGGCTTATACTCGAGTCACTGGGTATTTGCTTGGGGGGGGCTGTGACCGGGTGCAGGAGGAGGCAAGAAGGGGCTGCAGTGACAGCGGGAGGTGTCAGCCACAGCAATTCCCATTCTCCCTACATAAGTAAAAGAAAAATGACATAATGGCATGCTGTAGCGAGGGAACGCTCGGTGTGCGGATTAACAGGAGAGGAACACCAAGGGACAGGTGGAAGGGAAGCCCTGGCGATAGGGAGAGGGATCACACCTGAGTCTGAATCCTGAGCTCACCACCATCCCTAGACAGGTCCTTCTCACAGTGAGCGATCACATGCTTAAACCCTGACTGACTCTGGGCTAGGCCTGGCTAGTGAGTAAGGCAGCAAGACTCTAGTCTCACTAGCAGGCCCGGACTGACAGGCGGGAGATTCTGGACTTCTCCCGATGGGCCGGTGGTTGTGGAGTGGGTGGGGCCACAGCGCCCGCTCCTCCAGCCGCAGGCCAACTTTTCAATGATTTTGCAGCGGCCGCCCGCCACCCGCCGACATGCCGGGTCTGGGGAAGGACGCCGGCCGCTACCTCTTGTCACACAGACTCACACCAGTAGGCGGGCGGGCAGCCCTGACAGCGGCTCTTAAGGAGAGCGCAGGCTGTATAGCAAGTTCTTTGTGGGCGGAGAGAGCACACACTCTGCTCTCCCGCCCAAGAAACGGATCGCAGCCACCCAGGCTATTACCAAGTGGGCCCGTGTGCAGGCAGTGGAGCTGGCCTGCAGGCAGCAGCCTGTGACTGTCACAGTCATAGACTGAGTCGCCTCCTCACTCCTCCTGTGACCTGTCTCAGCTGCGGACTTGGGGGCTGCAGTGCGGGACAACAAGCAAAGCTGAGGCAAGATACTTTCACTTTTATCTGTCTGACCTGAGATGTGTGGGGTGGGGGTGGGGCAGGGCAGACTGCTGTGTGTGTATTTGTGTGTGTGTAAGACAGGCAGCTGCGTGTGTATTTGTGTGTCTGTGTGTGAGGGCAGGCGCTGTGTGTGTGTGTCTGTGTGTGAGGACAGGCTGTTGTGCATGTGTGAGTGTGTATGAGACACTCTGCTGTGTATGTGTGAGTGTGTGTGAGACAGGCCGCTGTGTGTGTATGTGTGTCTGTGTGTGAGACAGACCGCTGTGTGTGTGTGAGTGTGTGTGAGTACAGGCCGCTGTATGTGTGAGTGTGTGTGAGTGTGTGTGAGGACAGGCCGCTGTGTGTGTGAGTGTGTGTGAGTACAGGCCGCTGTGTGTGTATGTGTGTGTGTGTGAGTACAGGCCGCTGTGTGTGTATGTGTGAGTGTGTGTGTAGGACAGGCCGCTGTGTATGTGTGAGTGTGTGTGAGGACAGGCCGCTGTGTGTGTATGTGTGAGTGTGTGTGAGGACAGGCCGCTGTGTGTGTATGTGTGTCTGTGTGTGAGACAGGCCGCTGTGTGAGTGTGTGTGAGGACAGGCCGCTGTGTGTGTATGTGTGAGTGTGTGTGAGGACAGGCCGCTGTGTGTGTATGTGTGAGTGTGTGTGAGGACAGGCCGCTGTGTGTGTATCTGTGAGTGTGTGTGAGGACAGGCCGCTGTGTGTGTATGTGTGAGGACAGGCCGCTGTGTGTGTATGTGTGAGTGTGTGTGAGGACAGGCCGCTGTGTGTGTATGTGTGAGTGTGTGTGAGGACAGGCTGCTGTGTGTGTATGTGTGAGTGTGTGTGAGACAGGCCGCTGTGTGTGTATGTGTGAGTGTGTGTGAGGACAGGCCGCTGTGTGTGTATGTGTGAGTGTGTGTGAGGACAGGCTGCTGTGTGTGTATGTGTGAGTGTGTGTGAGGACAGGCCGCTGTGTGTGTATGTGTGAGTGTGTGTGAGGACAGGCCGCTGTGTGTATGTGTGAGTGTGTGTGAGACAGGCCGCTGTGTGTGTATGTGTGAGTGTGTGTGAGACAGGCCGCTGTGTGTGAGGACAGGCTGCTGTGTGTGTATGTGTGTAGAGTGTGTGTGAGACAGGCCGCTGTGTGTGTATGTGTGAGTGTGTGTGAGGACAGGCCGCTGTGTGTGTATGTGTGAGTGTGTGTGTGAGGACAGGCCGCTGTGTGTGTAGTTGTGTGAGGACAGGCCGCTGTGTGTGTATGTGTGAGTTGTGTGAGGACAGGCCGCTGTGTGTGTATGTGTGAGTGTGTGTGAGGACAGGCCGCTGTGTGTGTATGTGTGAGTGTGTGTGAGGACAGGCCGCTTGTGTGTGTATGTGTGAGTGTGTGTGAGGACAGGCCGCTGTGTGTGTATGTGTGAGTGTGTGTGAGGACAGGCCGCTGTGTGTGTATGTGTGAGTGTGTGTGAGACAGGCCGCTGTGTGTATGTGTGGTAGTGTGTGTGAGGACAGGCCGCTGTGTGTGTGTGTGTGTGTGTGTGAGGACAGGCCGCTGTGTGTGTGTGTGAGTTGAGTGTGAGGACAGGCCGCTGTGTGTGTATATGTGAGTGTGTGTGAGACAGGCCGCTGTGTGTGTATGTGAGTGTGGTTGAGGACAGGCCGCTGTGTGTGTATGTGTGATGTGTGTGGTGAGACAGGCCGCTGTGTGAGTGTGTGTGAGTGACAGGCCGCTGTGTGTGTATGTGTGAGTGTGTGTGAGGACAGGCCGCTGTGTGTATGTGTGAGTGTGTGTGAGGACAGGCCGCTGTGTGTTATGTGAGTGTGTGT
This sequence comes from Allobates femoralis, assembly GCA_033576535.1. Lineage (NCBI taxonomy): Eukaryota > Metazoa > Chordata > Amphibia > Anura > Aromobatidae > Allobates > Allobates femoralis. The sequence continues at coordinate 99,054,011 of JARQOC010000007.1, forward strand.
GAGGACAGGCCGCTGTGTGTGTAGTGTGAGTGTGTGTGAGGACAGGCCGCTGTGTGTGTATGTGTGAGTGTGTGTGAGGACAGGCCGCTGTGTGAGTACAGGCCGCTGTGTGTGTATGTTGAGACAGGCCGCTGTGTGTATGTGTATGTGTGAGTGTGTGTGAGGACAGGCCGCTGTGTGTGTGTATGTGTGAGTGTGTGTGAGGACAGGCCGCTGTGTCTGTATGTGTGAGGACAGGCCGCTGTGTGTGTATGTGTGTGTGTGTGAGGACAGGCCGCTGTGTGTGTGTGTGTGTGTGTGAGGACAGGCCGCTGTGTGTGTGTGTGTGTGTGAGGACAGGCCGCTGTGTGTGTGTGTGAGGACAGGCCGCTGTGTGTGTATGTGTGAGGACAGGCCGCTGTGTGTGTATGTGTGAGGACAGGCCGCTGTGTGTGTATGTGTGAGGACAGGCCGCTGTGTGTGTATGTGTGAGTGTGCGTGAGGACAGGCCGCTGTGTGTGTATCTGTGAGTGTGCGTGAGGACAGGCCGCTGTGTGTGTATGTGTGAGTGTGCGTGAGGACAGGCCGCTGTGTGTGTATGTGTGAGGACAGGCCGCTGTGTGTATTTGTGTGTCTGTGTGTGAGGACAGGCTGCTGTGTATGTGTGAGTGTGTTTGAGACAGGCTGTTGTGTGTGTATTTGTGTGTGTGTGAGGACAGGCTGCTGTGTGTGTATGTGTGAGTGTGTGTGACGACAGGCCGCTGTGTGTGTGTCTGTGTGTGAGGACAGGCTGTTCCATGTGTGTGGGGACCGGGGCAGGTTGCTGTGTGTGTGTGAGGGCTGGCTTCTGTGTGTGGTGGTCAGGGCAGGCTGTTGCATGTGTGTGGGGCCGGGGCAGGCTGTTACATGCGTGTGGGGTCCTGGGCAGGCGCTACGTGCGAGTGGGGGCTGAGGCAGGCAGCTACGTGCATGTGGGGGCCAGGTCAGGCAGCTGTGTGTGTAGGGGCCAGGGCAGGCTGCTACGTGTGTGGGGGGGCTGGGGCTGGGGCAGACTGCTACATGTGTGTGTGGGGGGCCGAGACAGACTGCTGCATGTGTGTGGGGGCTGGATCAGGCTGCAACATTTGTGTGGGTGACTGGGTAGGCTGGTGCATGTGTGTGGGGGCTGTGGCAGGCTGCTACGTGTGTGTGTGTGTGTGTGTGTGTGAGAGGGCAGGCTGCATGTGCGTATGTGTGTAATCCTCAGTATCTGTATTATTCTGTATATATACTCTGCACAGTGCCACTTCTCCTGTCCTGTATACTGGGTGTAATCCTCAGTATCTGTATTATTCTGTATATATACACTGCACAGTACCACTTCTCCTGTCCTGTATACTGGGTGTAATCCTCAGTATCTGTATTATTCTGTATATATACACTGCACAGTACCACTTCTCCTGTCCTGTATACTGGGTGTAATCCTCAGTATCTGTATTATTCCGTATATATACACTGCACAGTACCACTTCTCCTGTCCTGTATACTGGATGTAATCCTCAGTATCTGTATTATTCTGTATATATACACTGCACAGTACCACTTCTCCTGTCCTGTATACTGGATGTAATCCTCAGTATCTGTATTATTCTGTATATATACACTGCACAGTACCACTTCTCCTTTCCTGTATACTGGGTGTAATCCTCAGTATCTGTATTATTCTGTATATATACACTGCACAGTACCACTTCTCCTGTCCTGTATACTGGGTGTAATCCTCAGTATCTGTATTATTCTGTATATATACACTGCACAGTGCCACTTCTTCTGTCCTGTATACTGGGTGTAATCCTCAGTATCTGTATTATTCTGTATATATACACTGTATAGTACCACTTCTCCTGTCCTGTATACTGGGTGTAATCCTCAGTATCTGTATTATTCTGTATATATACACTGCACAGTGCCACTTCTTCTGTCCTGTATACTGGGTGTAATCCTCAGTATCTGTATTATTCTGTATATATACACTGCACAGTACCACTTCTCCTGTCCTGTATACAGGGTGTAATCCTCAGTATCTGTATTATTCTGTATATATACACTCTGCACAGTACCACTTCTCCTGTCCTGTATACTGGGTGTAATCCTCAGTATCTGTATTATTCTGTATATACACTGCACAGTAGCACTTCTCCTGTCCTGTATACTGGGTGTAATCCTCAGTATCTGTATTATTCTGTATATATACACTGCACAGTACCACTTCTCCTGTCCTGTATACAGGGTGTAATCCTCAGTATCTGTATTATTCTGTATATACACTGCACAGTAGCACTTCTCCTGTCCTGTATACTGGGTGTAATCCTCAGTATCTGTATTATTCTGTATATATACACTGTATAGTACCACTTCTCCTGTCCTGTTGTCAGAGAGGTGGTTTTGAACTTTGATTTTCAGCATTTAAATGTTGCTTAATTTGATTATCCCTAATATGGAGTCCTCACTTCCTTTCTGTACAGGTGATGACTTTCCCTTCACTGTGTATCTGACTGCTGGGACTCCACAATCCTGAGAAATGTGGCTTTGTGGATCACCATGTGAATGGAGATGTGGTAGATTGTACACTCTGCTGCACCATTCACATGTGGCTCTTCAAATAACTCCTTTAAGAAAGTGATGAGGCCACGGCAACTTAAAGGGAATCTGTCCGCTCCATAAAGCCCCCAGACTATCACTATCTGTCCCTGTACCTTCCTATTACTACTGTAACTATCCCTTTCTGTGCTAAATGTGCCCTGTGACTGTTTAATAAAAGCTTTTTATCACTCACTCATTAGTATGATAATGAACAGGGGGGCTACCATTGCTAGACCCCCTGGGCGTTCTCTCTGTCCCATGGCCGCCTCCTGTATAGTCTATCATGCTCCGATGGGTGTGATGTTGACATCCAAATGTGCACCCACGGCCCCCAGCCTGACTAGCTCCGCTCTGCAGAATGGTGGGTATGACGCCGAGTGTTGTAATTTCCAGTACTCATCCACAGAGCTGCACAGTACGCATGCTCTGTGGAGCACATTATGTTAGCTCATCACAGATATCATCACAGATGAGCTGATGTAATGTGCTCCATAGAGCATGCTTACTGTGCAGCCTGAAGTCCTGCCTGCGGAGTACCGGAAATGATGTGTTTGAGTGATAAAAAGCTTTTATTACACAGTCACAGGGCACATTTAGCACAGAAAGGTGAGTTAGAGTAGTAATAGGAAGATGCAGGGACAGGTAGTGATAGCCAGGGGGGCTTAATGGAAGTGACAGGTTCTCTTTAAAAGCAAACTTCAATGATCGGGGCTAATGGGTGATATAGTGTGTGGGCTGGTGGAGTTTGTTTTCCAGGGCTGCTTTCTGGCCCAGTCCGGCCCTGATTGGTAGATGAAACGATGATATTCCTTCCACCTTTGCACATCAGACTGGGATTAATGAAGAACTTTGTCAAAGCAATGAACAAGCAAACTGAAGCTTACTTGTTTCCACACATCAGTGATGCCAAGATAAAATAAGGTGTTTTCATTGGCCACAAACCGAAGAGCTAGTAAATGATAGTAACTTTGATGGTCTTCTGCATGGTGCAGAACATGTCGCATGGTCGGCTTTCAAGAATATCATTTTCAACTCTCTAGGCAACTGCAAGGCGCCAGACTATGCTGAACAGGTTGAAAGTCTTCTTCAGGCTTAGAAGACAATGAAGTGTAACATGTCACTTAAAATACATTTCCTTCATTCACACCTGGACTTTTTCCACAACCAAACTCCGGCGCTGTAAGTGATGAAGATGGTGAAAGTTTTCATCAAGACATTCCCCAGATGGAGAAACGGTTCCATGGAATGTGGAGTCCCTCGATGCTAGCCGGCTATTGTTGGAATCTTGTCCGTGAATCGTCGAACAGTGATTATAGACAAAAATCAATGGCAAAACATTTCTAAACTTGATCTCTGTGGCTGACTTTAACATTCGGAATATCACATGCAACTACGAACTTGACAGTATTCAATCCATACATATCATTGAATTCTTCTCACGTAGAGCAATTCTAAAGTTAAGGCCCAGTCTCGCATAACGACACATCAGCGATCCCGATGTGCAGAGATTGCTGGTGTGTCGTTTACACATCGCTTTTAAGATCTCACATTAATGGATGCCTATCTACATCCAAAGGAAAGATTCATCATAACGATATAATCATCAAGAAAATCTTTATTAAATCTTTAAAATATTATTACAATAAAATTCAGAGCATTCCCTCCGGGGGGAACCACGAGAAAAAACACATTCAGGCTAGTCAGATTAATATCATAGTATATCATGCAACATAAATGTTTACTGGAATCAGATGTAGTAACAATCCTAACACCAATTCCTAAACCAAGCCACTCCTTAAAATTCACTATCAGGGGGTCATTAACACCTATTCACTCCTTACACATTAGGTGTCTATTTCTCAATCAGTGAATACTTCCCATAGGTGTATATAATATACAATATAACTATTGGATCCAGATATCACTAGTTTCTCCCCTGCAGCTAATTCAACCGCTTCACTCCGTCATAAACATTAAAAATGTGCATCATACCTGACTTACTAGGACGCCTGTGTGTGCTCGTGCTCCCTCCTCCCCTACAGCCGTTTCGCTTCTGCTTCTTCCGGGGGGCATTTTAAGATGTCAAACAGGCATCTTACCAGCGATGTGAAAAACGACGCACTAGCGATTCAGAATTATACTGAGGTTGTTGTGAATTTTCTCTCCATAGCGTAGCATTGAGATCGTTGCTCATTATCTTTGTCAAACACAACGATGTAGCATTTCCAGCGGGAGCACAACGACGCAGGAATGACCCAGAGCAGTGTGTAACGATCAACAATCTCACAGCAGGGGCCAGATCGTTGGTATGTGTCACACAGAACAACATCGCTGTTGCATCACGGATTCCGTGACGCAAGAGCGATCCCAATAGCGATCTCTTTATGTGTGACAGGGCCTTTATTTCTGAACTCAGCATGAAAACTCCACTGGGATTCACCCAATTTCATGCAGGAAACAAAAACCTTGTTGAACCGTGTAATCTGATCCAAGGTTGAGATCCACGGCTGGCCCGGACATTACAGTCCATACTCCAAGTGGCCGTTTTAAATTTTACATTGTTAGTTAACTATTAAATATGATTGCGGCACACATTACCATAGTAACTGATACGTCAAGTAATCAGCGTTCAGCAATTTGAGTATTCTAAATTTATTGTGATATTTCTAAACTTTTGTCTTCATTTCTAACATATAGTTGTTTGACTTGCACTTTGTTTTGTATTTCAGCAAAAAGTCATGTATATATAACAATATACTCTTCCGTTAACACCGGTACTGATGTGGTCAGATGCCTTCTATAGGAGGATGGCCATGCCTTTCACCCAGCACATGACCCGCAGAAGCGCCCACAAGTGCAAAATGGTGCGCTGTCGTCCTCATCTGCACCCCCTCCCTCCCTCCCTTATGTACCCTTAATTGGAATAAAATTCCGCTTGACACATATTTGAAGACTGGTGAGTGCGGCTTTCTTTTTTACAAACTCAGAGTTTTTCACTTATTTCTGTTTTCGGCGTCAAAACTAACCCCAAACTGAAATTACACCATCATTAAAGACATATAGGGGATTTAGCAACTGTAAAAATCATGTGCTACAGATTTTACTTAATTTTATGTAAACCGTTATTACATATGGAAATGAGGGGACTTCACTGCACCATTTCACCCTCTCAATTCCCATCCTCCCCACTCCCATTATGACTGACAGCTCTCCAAGCAGCGCTGTCGGTAGTGAATCGGCACCCCTGCACACGCTGACACAGCAGTAGCCGAGAGCTTATACAATGTCAGTGTGCAGAGGAGACCCCTGGTCCATCTAGTCCAGTGTTTCTCAACTCCAGTCCTCAGGACCCACCAACAGATCTTGTTCTCAGGATTTCCTTAGTATTGCACAGGTGATAGTTCAAACCTCTGTGCAATACTAAGGAAATCCTGAAAACACGACGTGGGTCCTGAGGACTGGAGTTGAGAAACACTGATCTAGTCCCATCTGCAGCGGCCGCTTGCTGCACACAAAAATCACAAAGCAGCGGGCGGCCAATTCTGACAGAGGGAGAGTAGATTGCACTGACACTGTGTGCTTGACCCCTGCAATGTCAGAAAGCATTTTCATGTTCTGCTCGAACAGACTTTTGCCATTGTATGGTTGTGTGTTCAGTGGGCGCCACTGGACAGGACAGGTGGATCAGTAGATTCCCCTACAGACACTGACTGCATGAGCTCTCGGCTCCTGCAGTCACTGAAGGTTCAATACAGGCAGAGCTCCTGATCTGAAGCCTATGTCACTCCAGCTCTATTCAATGCCCATCTTCTCCTTCTGCTTGACCAACAAGTCGTTTTTTTCGCTCACCTTCTTTCAAGGGCAGTGTTTGTTATATTTTCTCATTGTTACAGTCATGACCACTTGCCTGTTGTATTCTATTCAAGAGGGGGACTTTGGAGTCTTTTTAGCTTTGCTTCCAGAGTGGTGCAGACTGCTTCTGCTCTTTATCCCGAGTTGCACTTTTGAATGACATCAGCCATTTTAACATAACAAGTGATGTTAAATGTACCAGGAAATAAGAGAAAGATCTAAGTGCGGCAAATTTTCAAAAATTTAAAATGCAATACCACAATCGTTATTTGGGATTTATCTTTCGCCGTTTGTTACGCAGTCAGAATAATCTGACAATATTATACTCTGGCGCCATTATATTTTTTATTATTCTATATACAATATAGAAGCTGTGGGCTGGGTACATATAATATAGAGGCTCCTGGGTGGGCAGTATATATAATATAGAGGCTCTGCAGGCTGTATATATAATATGGAGATTGGTTGGCTGTATATAATATAGAGGCTGCGGGCTTTGTATATATAATATAGAGGCTATGGGCTTTATATATTAATTGGAGGATGCGACAGCCCAGCACAGCCTCCATATTATACAGTTAGGGCCAGAAATATTTGGACAGTGACACAATTTTGGCGAGTTGGGCTCTGCATGCCACCACATTGGATTTGAAATGAAACCTCTACAACAGAATTCAAGTGCAGATTGTAACGTTTAATTTGAAGGGTTGAACAAAAATATCTGATAGAAAATGTAGGAATTGTACATATTTCTTTACAAACACTCCACATTTTAGGAGGTCAAAAGTAATTGGACAAATAAACATAACCCAAACAAATTATTTTTATTTTCAATATTTTGTTGCGAATCCTTTGGAGGCAATCACTGCCTTAAGTCTGGAACCCATGGACGTCACCAAACGCTGGGTTTCCTCCTTCTTAATGCTTTGCCAGGCCTTTACAGCCGCAGCCTTCAGGTCTTGCTTGTTTGTGGGTCTTTCCGTCTTAAGTCTGGATTTGAGCAAGTGAAATGCATGCTCAATTGGGTTTAGATCTGGTGATTGACTGGGCCATTGCAGAATGTTCCACTTTTTTGCACTCATGAACTCCTGGGTAGCTTTGGCTGTATGCTTGGGGTCATTGTCCATCTGTACTATGAAGCGCCGTCCAATCAACTTTGCAGCATTTGGCTGAATCTGGGCTGAAAGTATATCCCGGTACACTTCAGAATTCATCCGGCTACTCTTGTCTGCTGTTATGTCATCAATAAACACAAGTGACCCAGTGCCATTGAAAGCCATGCATGCCCATGCCATCACGTTGCCTCTACCATGTTTTACAGAGGATGTGGTGTGCCTTGGATCATGTGCCGTTCCCTTTCTTCTCCAAACTTTTTTCTTCCCATCATTCTGGTACAGGTTGATCTTTGTCTCATCTGTCCATAGAATACTTTTCCAGAAGTGAGCTGGCTTCTTGAGGTGTTTTTCAGCAAATTTAACTCTGGCCTGTCTATTTTTGGAATTGATGAATGGTTTGCATCTCGATGTGAACCCTTTGTATTTACTGTCATGGAGTCTTCTCTTTACTGTTGACTTAGAGACAGATACACCTACTTCACTGAGAGTGTTCTGGACTTCAGTTGATGTTGTGAACGGGTTCTTCTTCACCAAATAAAGTATGCGGCGATCATCCACCACTGTTGTCATCCGTGGACGTCCAGGCCTTTTTGAGTTCCCCAGCTCACCAATCAATTCCTTTTTTCTTAGAATGTACCCAACTGTTGATTTTGCTACTCCAAGCATGTCTGCTATCTCTCTGATGGATTTTTTCTTTTTTTTCAGCCTCAGGATGTTCTGCTTCACCTCAATTGAGAGTTCCTTTGACCGCATGTTGTCTGGTCACAGCAACAGCTTCCAAATGCAAAACCACACACCTGGAATCTACCCCTGACCTTTTAACTACTTCATTGATTACAGGTTAACGAGGGAGACGCCTTCAGAGTTAATTGCAGACCTTAGAGTCCATTGTCCAATTACTTTTGGTCCCTTGAAAAAGAGGAGGCTATGCATTACAGAGCTATGATTCCTAAACCCTTTCTCCGATTTGGATGTGGAAACTCTCATATTGCAGCTGGGAGTGTGCACTTTCAGCCCATATTATATATATATATAATTGTATTTCTGAACATGTTTTTGTAAACAGCTAAAATAACAAAACTTGTGTCACTGTCCAAATATTTCTGGCCCTAACGGTATATATAGCACAATCTCCAAATAATATATTTATAGCCCAGCCTCCATATCCATATTTAGATATATATATATATATATATAAATATAGCCTAGCATAGCCTCCATATATATATGAAGTATAGAATATGCATACATAGTTTATTTCAATAGAAGCTTTATTGGCAGTGACTAAATTCACATGTTTTGCCGTCTTCCCCTCCCCCCTCTCCTCCCCCGTCCTCTCCCGTCCCCCGTCTTTTCCTCCCCTCTCTTCCCTTCCCCCCTCTTCTCCCCGTCTTCCCCCCGTCTTCCCTTCCTTTTCTCCCTCCTCCCGTTCCTCCCTTCCCCCGTCTTCCCTCCCCCGTCCTTCCCCCTCCCCCGTCTTCCCTCCCCCGTCTTCCCTCCCCCCCGTTCCCGTCTTCCCTCCCCGTCTTTCCCCTACCCTCCCCGCCTCCTCCCCGTCTTCCCTCCCCCGTCTTCCCCCTCCCCGCGTCTCCCCTCCCGTCTCCCTCCCCCCCTCTCCTCCCGTTCCCTCCCCGTCCTCCCCTCCCCGTCTTCCTCCTCCGTCCCTCCGTCCCCCTCTCCCCGTCTCCCCTCCCCGTCTCCCCTCCCCTCTCCGTCTTCCCTCCCCGTCTTCCCTCCCCCGTTCCCTCCCCTTCCCCCCGTCCCCGTCTCCTCCCCCGTCTTCCCTCCCCGTCTCTCCCCCGTCTCCCTCCCCGTTCCCCTCCCCCGTTCTCCCTCTCCCTCCCCGTCTTCCCTCCCCCGCTCCCTCCCCGTCTTCCCTCCCCCGTCTTCCCTCCCCCGTCCCCGTCTCGTCTTCCGTCCCCCGTCTCCCCTCCCCCCCTCCCCCCCCCGTCTCCCCCCGTCTCCCCCCCGTTTTCCCTCCCCGTCTTCCCCGTCTTCCCTCCCCGTCTTCCCTCCCGTCTTCCCTCCGTCTCCCGTCCCCCGCTTCCTCCCCCGCCTCCTCCCCCGTCTTCCCTCCCCCGTCATTTCTCCCCCGTCCCCCGTCTTCCCTCCCCCGTCCCCCGTCTTCCCTCCCCCGTCTTCCCTCCCGTCCCCGTCTCCCTCCCCCGTCCCCCGTCTTCCCTCCCCCGTCTCCCTCCCCCGTCCCCGTCTTCCCTCCCCCGTCCCCCTTCCCTCCCCCGTCGTCCCTCCCCCGTCTCCCCTCCCCCGTCTCCCTCCCCATCTCCCGTCTTCCCTCCCCGTCTTCCCTCCCCCGTCCCTGTCTTCCTCCCCCCTTCTTCCCTCCCCCGTCCCCCGTCTTCCCTCCCCCGTCTTCCCTCCCCCGTCTCACCTCCCCTGTCCCCCGTCTCCCCTCCCCCGTCTCCCCTCCCCGTCTCCCCTCCCCCGTCTCCCCTCCCCCGTCTATCCCTCCCCCGTCTTCCTCCCCCGTCTTCCCTCCCCCGTCTTCCTCCCCCGTCCCCCGTCTTCCGTCTTCCGTCCCCCGTCTCCCCCCCCCCCCGTCTTCCCCCCCCCCTCGTCTCCCTCCCCGTCTTCCCTCCCCCGTCTTCCCTCCCCCGTCTTCCCTCCCAGTCTTCCCTCCCCTGTCTTCCCTTTCCCGTCTTCCCTTTCCTGTCTTCCGTCCCCCGTCTTCCGTCCCCAGTATTACATCTTCCGTCCCCTGTCTTCCGTCCCCCGTCCCCATCTTTCGTCCCCCGTCTTCCGTCTTCCCTCCCCCGTCCCCCGTCTTCCCTCTCCCCGTCTTCCCTCCTTTGTCCCCGTCTTCCCCCCCCCATCCCCCGTCTTCCCTCTCCCCTCCCCCGTCCCCGTCTTCCCTCCCCCGTCCCCCGTCTTCCCTCCCCCGTCTTCCCTCCTTTGTCCCCGTCTTCCCTCCCCCGTCTCCCCTGCCCCGTCTTCCCTCCCCCGTCTTCCCTCCCCCGTCTCCCCTCCCCTGTCCCCCGTCTCCCCTCTCCCCTCTCCCCCGTCTTCCCTCCCCCTCTCCGTCTTCCCCCCCGTCTTCCCTCCCCCGTCTTCCCTCCCCCGTCTTCCCTTTCCCGTCTTCCCTTTCCCGTCTTCCGTCCCCAGTATTACATCTTCCGTCCCCTGTCTTCCGTCTTCCGTCCCCTGTCTTCCGTCCCCCGTCTTCCGTCTTCCGTCCCCCGTCTTCCGTCCCCCGTCTTCCGTCCCCCGTCTTCCGTCTTCCGTCCCCCGTCTTCCGTCCCCCGTCTTCCGTCCCCCGTCTTTCCCCGTTCCCCCGTCTCTCCGTCTCCCCCCGTCTTCCGTCCCGTCTCCGTCCCCCGTCTTCCGTCCCCCGTCTTCCGTCCCCCGTCTTCCGTCCCCCGTCTTCCGTCCCCCGTCTTCCGTCTTCCGTCCCCCGTCTTCCGTCTTCCGTCCCCCGTCTTCCTCCCCGTCTTCCGTCCCCCGTCTTCCGTCCCCCCGTCTTCCGTCCCCGCCGTCTTCCGCTCCCCCGTCTTCCGTCCCCCGTCTTCCTCCCCGTCTTCCTCCCCCGTCTTCCCTCCCCGTCCCGTTTCTCCCCGTCTTCCCTCCCCCGTCTTCCCTCCCCCGTCTTCCCTCCCCCGTTTCCCCCGTCTTCCCTCCCCCGTCTTCCCTCCCCCGTCTTCCCTCCCCGTCTTCCCTCCCCGTCTTCCTCCCCCGTCTTCCTCCCCGTCTTCCGTCCCCCGTCCCTCCCCTTCTTCGTCCCCCGTCTCCGTCCCGTCCCGTCCCCCGTCCCGTCTTCGTCCCCCGTCTTCCGTCTCTGTCCCCGTCTCCCGTCCCCGTCTCCCGTCCCTCGTTCCCGTCCCGTCCCGTCTTCGTCCCCAGTCTCACAGCACGACTTCAGATTCAGGATTCAGCTGAAATATCAGTGATATTTAAGGAAGATATCCGGTTGGCACAGTTCGGTCACCTGGCCAAGACATCGCTGTGCTCGGTCCAGCTTCCTAAACTTGCCTATCCTTTCTTGGTGGGTGCCTGCCGAAAGCGGGGTGCTGCTGGATTGGATTAAGTGGCCCTGGAAGTCCTGAAGGCACGAATTTTCTAATTCCTGATGAGCAAGTGGAAGGGTGAGCCTCTGTTGCCTGTTACATTTTATGTTTTGCTTGTTTAGTTGTTATATGCGTTTAACTGTAAGGCTACATTCACACTGTGCATTTTTTCATTTGTTTTTTGATCTGTTTTTTGCAGTGCACTGCAGAAAACGGATCACTCACATGACACCACAGCAAAGTCTATGGGTTTTCATTTTTGCCATTCAGACTGTGCTGTTTTAAAGTGATCCGTTTTTTCACTTTAGGAGAGCTCCATTTTGGAAAAGGACATGTCAGTTTCTGTAGCATTTTCCCATAAGAGCTCTTCAAAATTGGTGGAAAAAACGCAGCAGTCAAAACAGATCAAAAGATGCATCCAAAAATGGATCCGTTTTTTTGTGTGTTTTTTTTTGACAGCTCCTGTTTTACAGCTAAAAACGCAGCAGAACAGAAGAGAAAAAAAATGCAGTCTAAATGTAGCCTTAGGGATCCAATAAAGTCTTACTGGCGGAGAATGATGCCTGGGGCTGTCGCTATGCGGTGGTGGTGATTGCAGCGAAAGAGGGTACCTGGGGCTAGAGCTCTTTGATGGTGGCAATGGCGGCAGGGGACGATGCCTGGGGCTAGCGCTCTGAGGTGGTAGCAGCAGGAGGGGGTGCCTAGAATTGGCGCTCTGTAGTGCCAGTGGCGGGGGAGGGTGCTTGGGGTTGACGCTCTGCGGTGGGGGAGGGTGCCTGGGACTGGTGCTCCTGGGGCTGGCGCTCAGTGGTGGTGGAGGCAGGGAAGGGTGCCTGGAGCTGGCACTCTGCGGTGGTGGCGGGGAAGGGTGTCTAGACACCTCTTTGGAGCGGTGGGGCGGGTGCCTGGGGTTGGTGCTCCTGCGGCGGATGAGGGAGCCTGGGGCTGGCGCTCTGTGGTGATGACGGTGGGGGAGAGTGTCTGGAGCTGGCGCTCTGTGGTGGTGGCGGCGGGAGAGGATGCCTGTTATTAGCGCTCTGTGGTGGTGGGGAAGGGTTCCTGGGGCTGGCGCTCTGCGGTGGTGATGACGGCGGGGAGGATGTCTGGAGCTGGTGCTCTGCAGTGGTGGCGGTGGGACAGGATGCCTGTGATTAGCACTCTGTGGTGGTGGTGGTGGGGAAGGGTTCCTGGGGCTGGCGCTCTGCGGTGGTGGCGGCAGGGGGAGGATGCCTGGAGCTGGTGCTCTGCAGTGGTGGCAGCGGGACAGGATGCCTGTGATTAGCGCTCTGCGGTGGTGGTGGCGGGGAATGATTCCTGGGGCTGCTGCTCTGTGATGGTAGTGATGGGCATGGGTTCCTAGGGCTGGTGCTCTGCGATGGTAGCGATGGGGAAGGGTTCCTGGGGCTGGTGCTCTGCGGTGGTGGCGGCAGGGGGAGGATGTCTGGAGCTGGTGCTCTGCAGTGGTGGCGGCGGGACAGGATGCCTGTGATTAGTGCTCTGCGGTGGTGGTGGCGGAGAATGATTCCTGGGGCTGGTGCTCTGCGATGGTAGCGATGGGGAAGGGTTCCTGGGGGCTGGTACTCTGCAGTGGTGGCAGCAGGGGAGGGTGCTTGGAGCAGGTCACATGACCACATAGAGACCGGGCAGTCACACAGGAAGTGGTGGAAGCGCATTGTTTGCCAAAAATATTGAAAATTTAGAAATTTTGAATTTTAGAATTTTTATTCCGTTAACCCACAGACTTCTATCACACAAAATAGTTCATAGATAACATTTCGCACATGTCTACTTTACATCAGCACAATTTTGGAAACATTTGATTTACTTAGGAAGTTAGAAGGTTTCAAAGTTCATAATCAATTTCTCATTTTTCCAACATTTTTAGGGACCACATCACATATGAAGTGACTTTGAGGGACCTAAATCACAGAAAACACCCAAAAGTGACACCATTGCAAAAACTGCACCCCTCAGACGGCTCAAGAAGATTATTAACCCTTTGAGTGCTTCACAAGTACTAAAGCAATGTGGAAGGTAAAAATGAACATTTTCCTTTTTTTTCAACAAAAATGTTACTTTAGCCCCAAATTTGCATTTTCCCAAGGGTAACCGGAGAAAATGAACCCTAAAATTTACTGTGCAATTTGTCCTGAGTACACTGATGATCAATATGTGGTCGACAACCACTGTTTGGGCACACAGCAGGGCTCGGAAGGGAAGGAGCGACATTTGACTTGTGAAACACAAAATTGTCTGGAATCATTAGCGGACACCATGTCATGTACGGAGAGCCCCTGTGCGCCTAAACAGTGGAAGCCCCCCCACAAGTGACCCTATTTTGGACCCCTTAAGGAATTTATCTAGCTGTGTGGTGAGCACTGTGAACTCTTAGGTGCTTCACAGAATTTTAAAATGTTGAGCTGTGAAAGAAAAATATTTTTCCTCATAAAAGGTTGTTTTATCCCCAATTTTTTATTTTCAGAAGTGTAACAGGAGAAGATGGACCATACAATTTGTGCATTTTCTCCTGAGTACACTGGTACCTCATCTAAGGAGGAAAACAACTATTTGGCCACATGGCAGGGCTAGTAAAGGAAGGAGTGACATTACATTTTTCGAGACAAACGTTGCTGGAATAGATAGTGGATACCATGTCTTGTTTGGAGAGACCCTGATGTGCCTAAAGAGTGACCCTTCCCCCCCAAGTGACCCCATTTTCAAAACTATACCCATTAAGGAATTTATCTACATGTCTATATGTGTGGTAAGCACCTTGAACCCCCAGGTGCTTCACAGAATTTTTTAAACATTGAACCGTGAAAACCAGAAATCACAAAAATGTTGTTTTAGCCCCAAATTTTGCATTTTCATAAAACTAACAAGAGAAAACGGATGCTAAAATTTGTTATGCAATTTGGCCTGAGTTCGTCAATACCCCGTATGTAGTGGAAAACCAATGTTTGGGCGCACAGCAGGGCTCTGAAGGGAAGGAGTGCCGTTTGACTTTTGAACACGAAATCATCTGGAATGGTTAGCGGATGCTATGTTGCGTTTGCATAGCCCCTGATGTGCCTAAACAGTGGAACTCCACACAATTGACCCCTTCTTGGAAACTAGACCCCTAAAGGAATTTATCTAGATGTGCAGTGAGGACATTGAGCCCCAGGTGCTTTACAAAAGTTTAAAATGTTGAACCATGAAAATAATAAATCACATTTATTCCAAAAAATTTTATTTATTCTCCATTTTTACTTTTCACAGGAATAACAGAAGAAAATGGATCTCACAATTTGTTGTGCATTTACTCCTGAGTGCGCTGATACCTTATATAAGGAGGAAGAAAAACTATGTGGCAGTCTTCAAAAGGGAGGGAGCGCGATTACATTTTTTGAAGATAAAATTGGCTGGAATAGATAGTGGACGACATGTCTTGTTTGGAGAGTCCCGGATGTGCCTAAACAGTGGAAAACCCCAACAAGTGACCCTATTTTGGAAACTAGAGCCCTCAAGGAATTTATCTAGATGTATGATGAACCCCCAGATGCTTCATAGAATTTTATAACTTTGAAAAAAAAATAAAAAAAATAAAAATTTTTATTTTAGCCTCAAATGTTTTATTTTCATAAGGATAACAGGAAAAATGCACCATACAATTTCTTGTGCAACTTCTGCTAAGTATACTGATACCCCATATGTACTGGGAAACTAATGTTTTGGTGCACGTTAGGGCTCAGAAGGGAAAAAGCACCATTTCAGTTTTGGAAAGCAAAATCGTCTTGAATTGATAGTGGGTGTCATGTTTGGACAGCCATATATGTGTCTAAACAGTGGAACTGGGTGCATGGCAGGGCTAAGAAGAGAAGGAGCGCTATTTCGCTTTTGAAATACAAAATTGGCTGGAATAGATAGTTGACACCATGTTGTGTTTGGAGAGCCCCTAATGTGCCTAAACAGTGGAAACCCCACACAAGTGAAAATATTTTGGAAAGTACCACCCCTCAAAGCACCTTCTCTAGATGTTTGGTGCACCTTAAACCCCCAGGTCCTTCACAGAATTTTATAAAGTTGACCCGAGAAAATTAAAAAATTAATTTTTCACTAACAAAAGGTACTTCGAACCCAATTTTTTCAGTTTCACAAGGTTAACAGAATTGTCACGCTGGGTGGGGTCAGGGTAGCCAGGAGCTGGATGAAGGGGATCAGGGGAGCCTGCTCTGGCCCTGATACTGGGGTCCCTGGCTCGCCCTGATCTCGAAGGTACCTCTAAAGGTGAGGAGGTTCAAGCCGCCAGCCAAAGCCCCTAAAGCTCCTGAGAAGCCCTAGGCCTAAGCCCCTACCTCCACCCATTGACCACGGAGCTCAGCAACTTCCAAGGGTAAAAAAACACAGCAGCTTCAGATCAGCGTCTGCTCACACCAGGTCACAGTCCAGAAGTGAACTGAATCAGCAACAATAGGTGGATGCGATCTGACCCATTTATGGCCGAGGGGTGGGGAGCAACCAGCCCAGACACACCCCTCAGCTCACCTAAGCATGAATCATATTCATCACACACACCTGCACTCTCAGCTCCCGCTCATTAGGTTCCTCTCTCCGCACTGAGCAGGAAAAAAAAAGGCTTCATTTAAATCACAGCAGCAGCACTTCCATACCACAAGGCAGTCAATACGTAACAAGAATAAAATGGACATAATTTAAGACAAACTCACCAGTATTATGCACCTGTGTTGCTTTTATCATTGGGGCCTGCTGCATCCTCCTAAGTGCATTTGGTATCAAAAGTTTTGTCTGCTTTTGAGTTTTTCTGAAATTATGTCCTTTTTATAATTATTATTTTTTAATATAGTGTTAAGGACTCGTGATGGTGGGTTACGAGCTTGCATGTTTTGGGCCAAAATATCAGCCAATACCTTCACATTCGCCCACCTTATCTAATAGTATAGGTCTGATCAATAGGCTGCATGCAGACACTCTATATCATACTTGCTTGTGTGACTGACGCCCTATGGATAAGATATAATAGTCTGGCTCAACCACCCAATTAGGTGCTCTAGGGAAAAATTATCCAATGTAGAAAAATAGAATCCCTGGCACACTAGATAAGAAAAACTGGAGATTAAATCTCTTTGAGGTTTTTATTTTTTGCAACTTCTGGACGACCATTAACGTGTCGACCCTACATTGGGTCTTCTTCATGAATGGGTCTTCAGATTATGAAGTGTGATCATGTATTTTAGCAAGGTATGCCAACCGTGGTTATTTCCTGGCAGCCTGTATACTGTTTTACAGGCTTGTATAGCTGGTGTGGGGGAGGTAATAGAGATCCACGGTGTGGTCTACCTCTTAGAGCTTAAGCAGTGGTATGTGACTCCTGTCCTTGTGATAATGGATGGTGGTCCGTGCGGGTGCTGTTGTGGATCAGGACGCCCTATGGAAACCTCATCTGGTGCAGGAGACTAGTAGCCACAGAGGAAGAAGATGCCGGGTACCTGGTGCCAGAGACCAGGAAGGAAGAAGCTGCCGGGATCTGGGATCAGGAGCGTGGAGTCAGGTAAAGCGCTGTTACAGCTGAAGATAGCAGCCTGGGGGGGACAGATTGGGATAGATGGATGGATGGGTGGATGGATGGATGGTTGGGGTGGCCTGGAAGAGGGGGGCAGAATGGGATGGATGGATGGATGGATGGGGTGGCATGGAAGAGGGAGCAGAATGGGATGGATGGGGCGGCATGGAAAGGGGGCAGAAGATGGATGGATGGATGGGGGGAAGGTACATGGATGGATGATCTGATCGGGGGAAGGTACATGGATGGATGGTCTGATGGGGAGAAGGTACATGGATGGTTTAGTGGATGGGGAAGAAGGTACATGGATGGATGGGGGATAGAGGGAGAAGGTACATGGATGGATGGAGGGATAGAGGGAGAAGGTACATGGATGGATGGAGGGATAGAGGGAGAAGGTACATGGATGGATGGAGGGATAGAGGGAGAAGGTACATGGATGGATGGAGGGATAGAGGGAGAAGGTACATGGATGGATGGGGAGGAGAAGCTACATGGAATGTGGGGGGAGAAGCTACATAGAACGTGGGGAGAAGCTGCAAGGATGTGGGGAGAAGCTATATGGATTATGGGGAGGGGAGAAGCTACATGGATGAGGGATGGGGAGAGGCGGTTTGGAACATGGGAGGGGAGAGGCTGCGTGGAACATGGGAGGGGAGAGGCTGCATGGAACATGGGAGGGGAGAGGCTGCGTGGAACATGGGAGTGGGATGGGGGGGAAGAATAAGCAACATGGGATTCTGGGGAATGGGGGTGAGGATGAGCTGCATGGAACATATGGATGGAGGATGAGCTGCATGGAACATATGGGGGGGTGAACAGTATGGGACATGTGGAAGGAGGATGAGCAGTATGGGACATTTAATCTGCATACACATTTATTTAGGGAATGTACTGTTCTGGTGATGTATTGACGGTGGTTCTGGTTATGTATTATTATATTGCCGTTGGTTCTGGTGATATACTGACAGGGGTTATAGTGATGATGTATGATTGTATTGATGGAGGTTCTGGTGATGTATTGACTGGTTTTGGTGATGTATTACTGTATTGACAATGGTTCTGGTGATATACTGACAGTGGTTCTGGTGAGGTATTATTGTATTGACAATGGTTCTGGTGATATACTGACAGGGGTTCTAGTGATGTTTTATTGTATTGCCGGTGGTTCTGGTGATGTAGTCATGTGGATGTTGTAGTCTTTAACTTAACAGACTTGTTCCTAAAACATTATAGGGCAAGTGTGCTTGACTAAAAATACAGCTGAATGTCAGCCAAACAATTGACTAAAGCCAAGAAGCACTATCGCTATCTTGGGTGTCAGCCCATTCATGGTGCGTTAACGGGTTGAGAGTTGCCTCCTGTTGTTTTTGGTAGATGCCGGGTTGATACTTTTCTACCTTAGAACGGTGAAAAGCCGGTAGCTCAATTTCTTCCAGCTCCTCCAGTTACTCTTCCATGTCTTTCAGGTGTGGCATCCAGGATCAGCCTTCTGCATTCCTGTTCTTGCGGCCTGCCCTATATTTGATGACAAAATTGTAGTTAGACAGCCGGGCTATCCATCGCTGCTCCAGCGCACCTAATTTTGCTGAGTCCAGGTGGGTCAACGGGTTGTTATCCGTGTAGATGGTAAATTCTGGAGCTGCCAGGTAATGCTTGAAACGTTCAGTTACAGCCCAAACTACTGCCAGTAGTTCCAACTTGAAGGAGCTATAATTCTCGGGATTTCTTTCCTGCTTGCAAAGGCAATAACTCACTTTGCCTCCTTGCTTCTGTGACAATATTGCTCCTAGTCTCACGTTGCTGGCATCCGTGTATAGAATGAATGGTTGATGGTAATCGGGGTATGCCAGGATCTCTTCTCCCGTCAGTGCACACTTCAGTTTGTTGAAGGAGTCTTCCCTCTCTTCACTTCACTGGAAAGGAGGATTACGGGTTGCAGACTTTCTTGACTGTCCTACCAGGATGTCTTGCAGAGGAGCTGCTAGCTTCGTGAATCCTCTGATAAATCTTCTGTAATAGCCTACCAGGCCCAGGAAATGCCTCACTTTTTTCACGTTTGCAGGTCTTGGCCAATCCTTTATCACGGTGACTATCAGGATCCGGTGCTACTCCCTCTGAACTCACGACATGTCTCAGGTACTGTACCTTTGGCTTGAGAAGGTGACACTTGGATGGCTTGATTTTCATGCCATATTTGGACAAGGCTTCGAACACTTCTGCCAGGTCTTGTAGATGTTGCTCATACGTCTTGGAGTAGACTATGACGTCATCTAGATACAGGAGGACAGTTTCAAAGTTCTTGTGTCCTAGGCAGCTCTCCATCAGACGTTGGAAGGTCCCAGGTGCGTTGCAGAGTCCGAACGGCATACAATTGAACTCACAGAGGCCCATGGTGGGCGAACAAGATGGAGACCCGCCAGGTCGTGCTTTCGCCCGTACTCAGCCGGCGCGACCTCTGAATCAATGCAAAAAGGGGGTCGTTACCGTCTTTAACCTGGGAACTGGGTACGGTTTCGCCCGGGAAGAAGGCCTCTACTTGGAGGTTTTCGTGGGGACGAGAGATGTGGAGTCCCACCTCCCGCAAGGCCACCCGGATCGGGATTTATATCGGGGCGATACCATAACATATGAACGCCATACAGGACCCCGAGGGTGGTACGAGATCCGGGTCAGCAGAAGCAACAACTGACAAGGTTAACTTGGTATAGTGTACCATTGTAAATAGTTATATACTGTGCATTTTCTTGCAGCACTTGGACAAAAATCACATGAACATAAATGTGAACTTAATACCCGGCCCCATTGGGCCAATGTGAACTTAAAGTAACATGTTTTTTTTGCAACGTTTGAAGCCTAGCACCTCCCGCAAGGGATGACAAAAGTAATCATATTGTTTTCTGTGTGTTTAAAAGTTACCCGGGTATATGTTAATAAAAAGTTTAGCTCAAACCCGGTTCAATTGTAACACTCGTGGACGAGTGTATTTAACCAGGGGGGGTGTGTGGCGCCCCTATGGCAAGGCGCCACAGGGGGAGGCACTGCACCCCAAACAGAAGGTGTAGTGCCTCCGTAGCCATGGATATGGATGACCCTACAGAGTCTGCACCCTGCATCCATACAGTAGGCCACTTTAAGACAGGGGACTGTATATTTAGTAGGTCCCATGGGGTGGAGCCTAGAGAGCGGGAGACAGGGAGTGACAGCAGTGTCAGGCATATCTAAAAGGTTGAGAATGCGCAACAGGATCTTATCTCTTTAAACAGAATTAAAGATGCAAAATCAGAATTGCTCACCCGATAAGGTTGTGTCACACACAACCAGCTTGATCGCTCAGAACATGCAGCTGCTGCTGGGACCATACTTCCACAGATCACTGCGGTTATCAATCAAACTTCTGGACAAAGCACCTCAAGGTCTGCGCTACTGCCAAATGGATACAGAAGACGCCAGAAACAATGGAATGTCTGGATTAAGGTGATGACTTGGTTTATTATCCAACGCGTTTCAGAGCCACATACCGAGGTCCTTCCTCAGGGAACAACCCCTGAGGAAGGAGCTCGGTATGTGGCTCTGAAACGCGTCGGATAATAAACCAAGTCATCACCTTGATCCAGACGTTCCATTGTTTCTGGCGTCTTCTGTATCCATTTGGCAGTAGCGTGGACCTTGAGGTGCTTTGTCCAGTAGTGTCAGGCAGACCGTGTGAGACAGCGAGGAAGAAGGACGCAGGGGACCCTGCGGCTGTAACAGGAGGACACCTCTTAGGAGAGGGGTAACCCAGACGTGAAAGGGGGTCATTCCAGGACTGGTCGGAGCCAGCTGGAGACCCAGGTCACCACCGGCATACCGGAGCCGAGGCAGTTAGGCAAAGGTCTATCCCTAACTACAGACCGGCAGGCTGAAGGCCCGACACAAGGGAGCCACAGCACCCCTAAAGAAGTCCAGGGAGGAGAAGGGGAGGGGGGGATAAGGAGGGAAGGGAAGGGGTCTCTGATGGGAATTGAGAGGGGGATTTTCTGGAATTTATTAAAATGTACAAAAGATTGTTGCTATTTTTGGATATGTATCGACTATATTGTTTAATAAAAACTATCTGATTTAAAAAAAAAAAAAAAAAAAAGAAGTCCAACATCGGTCCCGCAGCTGGGTCCACAACACCGACAAGTAAGAGACTTTAGGTAACAGACCCTAAAGACTAGAGACTTGACTCACAGGGGGAGCACAGAGACAGAGGAACAGGACCAGGAACGCCATATTGAAGCCACCACTGCCAGACTCTGGAAAGTCCTCCAAGATCTGCGGCTACAAACCCCGTTCAACCAGACTGTACCGTGTACCCTTTCCACCTGGTACTAGTAAAGAACAGTTTGAGCTGATATTGTGTCTGGTCTCCCTCTATCCATCGCCCCGGAGGGCTTCTACAGCATCATCGAAGTGAGGACTACTACTCCCCTCATCCACCCGGCTGCCCTGAGGTAAAGCTCCACCTGTGGGGAGCTGTACTACCAAAGCTGCACCTCCATCACCTCAGCGGCCGGCCGCAGCGCTGGTGATCCTATTACCAGGTACCACAGGTGGCGTCACGTTACCATTCCCCATCATCATCACCCCCAACCGCCACTGAGGGTCCAGGGCACGGAACCGGGAACCGACCAGCCGTGATCCCCCACCGAGGTAACAACCTGTCCCGGTATCCGAGTACCCCCTACCCTGTCGACCGACTCAATTTTACTAGGATAAAGGACAGTATTTAGCCCTGAAAAGGACTTTTGTTTTTAGGTTGCAGCAGTATAAGTGCTACAGCATCACTGTGTATGGCAGACAATCCCCGCATGTTGATTGGCTATCTGCGGGGTGGGGACTCGAGGACGGCCCCCGAGCACCCGCGATAGTTGAGTAACGACCTTGCCCGAGCTCCCCGCCGCTCGCTCATCACCAGTCCTGAGCCATCTTTCAATGGTTTTAGCTGCTGCCATTTTTAGGGTTTTATTAGGAATTTCCAGTGTTTTCTTGATGTCTTTTTTTACTTTACTTTTTTTTTCTAAACTTTTTTTAACACTATTCAACAATGAAGAATTTGCAGTTTTCCAAGGAAGAATAACAGACAAAACACTCCGACACGTGGGCGTCTCCCGGCACGTTTTTAGCCTTCCCATTGACTTTGCTGGGGAAGGATACGCATGCAGTTTTGTGGCAAGAAATGCAGCAAAAACGCATAAAAAACCCCACCGGCACAAAGTGGTTAAAGGGACTCTGTCACCAGGGTTTTGCCATCCCATCTGACAGCAGCATAATGTAGAGACAGAGACCCTGATTCCAGCGATGTGTCACTTACTGAGCTGCTTGCTGTCACTTTGATAAAATCACTGTTTTCTCTGCTGCAGATTTAGCAGTTCATGAATATGCTGGACTACCTTGTAGGAGGATTAGTAGTCCTGTAATGATAATCTCCAGTGATTTTATTAGCCCAGTAAGTGACACATTGCTGTAATCAGGGTCTCTGTTTCTACATTATGCTGCTGTCAGATTAGGTGACAGATTCCCTTTAAGAGTCTGACCATGGGGCAGTGAGCAGTTTTTATGCTCATTGAACATGTTCTGGGTGCGTGTTCATGCAGGTATAAGAGTGGAAAAGCATAGTGTGAACACACCATAGAATGATCATTAATAACCTGCGCTCCACAGCTGTTGCCAAACTACAACTCCCAGCATGTCCTCAGTCTGCACAATACTGGTTATAAATACTGTAGCAGAGACTATATTAGGGCCAGTAGTGGAGGGGCCCTGACCTGGAGGGGCCCAGCCAGAGCTAGCACTACCCTGGGCAGAATTAATAGCCAGTGAGAGGATTCTGCTATGGAGCTGCAGGAGGCAAAGGAGGAATCAGCTCCAGCCCAGAGGTAAGAAAATGCTGCAGGCTAGTGATACAGGACCTGCAGTGACGTCATACCCATGTGACCCCCAGGTGGGAGGAGCTACAGTTTTGTAGCCGGAAGCAGCAAGAGGAAAAGCTGGAGATGAGGGCATGTGACAGGTAACGAGGGAAGAGGGGTGCAGGATGTATGGAATATAGGGGTGCAGGGTGTGTGAGAGAAGGGAATGAGGGATATGGGGTACAAGGTGTCTGGGATATGGGGTGTAAGGTGTATAGGATGTGTGGGATATGGGGGTGCAGGGTGTGTGGGATATGTGGTGACGGGGGGGGGGGGGCAAGGCTTGTATATGGGGGTGCAGAGTGTGGGATATGGGGTGCAGGGTGTGTGAGGTATGGGGGGGCGCTGGTTGTGTGGGATATGGGGGCGCCGGCTGTGTGGGATATGGGGGCGTAGGGTGTTCGGGATATGGGGGCGCAGGGTGTGTGGGATATAGGGGTGCAGGGTGTGAGGGATATGGAGGAGGCAAAGGGTGTGTGGGATATGGGGGCACAGCGTGTTTTGGATATGGGGTCGCAGGGTGTGTGGGATATGGGGTGCAGGGTGTGTGGGATATGGGGGCACAGGGTGTGTGGGACATGGGGGCGGAGGGTGTGTGGGATATGGGGGCACAGGGTGTATGGGATATTGGGCACAGGGTGTGTGGGATATGGAGTGCAGGGTGTGTTGGATTTGGGGTGCAGGGTATGTTAGGTATGGGGGGATGTAGGGTGTGTGGGATATGGGGTGCAGGGCAGGGTGTGTGGGATATGGGGGCGCAGGGTGTGTGGGATATGGGGTGCAGGGCAGGGTGTGTGGGATATGGGGGCGCAGGGTATGTGGGATATGGGGGTGCAGGGTGTGTGGGATATGGGGTGCAAGGTGTATGAGGTATGGGAGGATGCAGGGTGTGTGGGATATGGGGTGCACGGCAGGGTGTGTGGGATATGGGGCGCAGGGAGTGTGGAATATGGGGCGCAGGGAGTGTGGAATATGGGGCGCAGGGTGTGTGGGATATGGGGCACAAGGTGTGTGGGATATGGGGGTGCAGGGTGTGTGGAATATGGGGTGCAGGGTGTGTGGAATATGGGGTGCAGGGTGTGTGGGATATGGGGGTGCAGGGTGTGTTGGATATGAGGTGCAGGGTGTATGAGGTATGGGAGGATGCAGGGTGTGTGGGTTATGGGTGGGCATCTTGTGTGGGATATGGGGTGCATAGTATGAGATATGGGGTGTAGGGCATCTGGGATATGTGGTGCAATGTGTCTTGGATATCGGGCGCACGGTGTGAGATATGGGGTGCCCCACCGTGGACCTGAAGATGCAAGGAACTTGTACTGTAGGGTGAGGCAAGGGGAATAGGGGTGCTTACTCATTATAAAGAGTGGCAGCACATTATGGGGGCAGTATACCAACATAAGAACGGTGTGAGAGCAGAGTATGGGGGACAGGTACACAAGGGACAGGTACAGTGATAGTTTGGACAGTATAGACCACGGTTCATAGGGTGGGATACTTTGATGGATATTTTCCACATGGAAAGGCAGCATGGCGGCCATAATTCATGGGGGAGGGATGGTGTAGTGGTGATAATATATGAGGGGGACAGTGTGGAGGCCATGTATCATAAGAGTGACTGTGTGGTGGTCACTTTTTGGGCAGGGAGCATAGTGGGGCGTATACTTATTCAGGTGCACAGTATAAGCATTATTTAGTGCTTAACGTGTGGATATTTTTTATTTAGGTGTAATTATAATGACACTCTTATATTTAAGGCATCGTGTGCTGCAAAAGACCAGAGAGAATGGAAGTCTGCGGAGACGAGCTGTGGATGTGCAAAGTCATCATGGTGTCTGGACAAGATGGAGAAGAACGGGATGAGTCAATTCCTATCAGAGAGGCAGTCAACCGATAAGGCACTGAATGTAGCGTGTCTGCTGCATTCAGGGATGGGGTCCCCCATGTTTGTACCCCCCTGTAAGCTGTTAAAAAGACTTTAGAAAGTGTATAGATAAGGAGTCCGGAGGGACTTACTCAGTAATGAGTCCTCGCTGTTCCCTGGTGTCCTCCCCGCCTCCAGCCCTCTCTGTGCCGCCTCCTCTATGTGTCGCCCCTCCTCGCCCGCTCATGCGCCTCATCGGCTTAAGTGACGCATATGCAGAGCGAGCCATGACGGGGGCGGTTCCGGCAGCTGAAACCCCTCCTGCCGGTGACGTCAGCGCCGGATCCTGCTCAGCTGTATGAATACAGCATAATGTGGAGCAGGGCAGGATCCGGTGCCTATGTCACCGGCAGGAGGCGTTTCAGATTTCTCCCGCCCATTGCTTGCTCTGAGCCTGCGTCATTAAGCCGATGAAGCGCATAAGCGGGCAAGGAGGTGGCACAGAGGGGGCTGGAGGAGGCACAGAGAGGAAGAGGGCGGGGAGGACACCAGGGAACAGCGAGGACTCATTACTGAGCAAGGCCCTCCGGACTCCTTATCTATACACTTTCTAAAGTCTGTTTAACAGTTTACAGGGGGGTACAAACATGTGGGACCCCTGATGGAGCCGCCAAGCGAAGGCTCAAACACGATCTGACAATTAATCGCCTTTGTAAACTATAGGGAAGTTTTTAATTTGATTCTGAACAGATCGGTGGAGATCCGGTCCCGAGACACCAACAAATCTGCTCAGAATGACAGATCCTAAAACACAATAGAAATCTATCAAAATGTGATTTATATTCCTTCTTTAAATGTTAAGAATTCCATCCTTCTTTACCATTTACACGGTCATATTAAGGGTTGCAGGTTCATGTTCATGAGCGGCCATTGAACTTGCACGTAGATAGTGTCAGTGTGCCGTCCAGTATACACAGCCGCAATGTGAAAACACAACCGGACGTCTCCATGATTTTGGCACAGGCACATAGTTGGTGAAAAAAAACAATTTGTGAACTGCTCCACACTATGATAGATATGTGATGTATGGCCACACGGCTAGAACATGTATGTGACACACCGACATCTGTATGAGGCTTTACTCTAACCAGTAGGGGGCCCTGCCGCTCCCCCTAACTATCACTGTGCACGGGCATCCTGCAGTACTATATATAGGGCAGCACAGTGGCTCAGTGGCTAGCACTGTACTATATATAGAGCAGCACGGTGGCTCAGTGGTTAGCACTGTACTATATATAGAGCAGCACGGTGGCTCAGTGGTTAGCACTGTACTATATATAGGGCAGCACGGTGGCTCAGTGGTTAGCACTGTACTATATATAGAGCAGCAAGGTGGCTCAGTGGTTAGCACTGTACTATATATAGAGCAGCACGGTGGCTCAGTGGTTAGCACTGTACTATATATAGGGCAGCACGGTGGCTCAGTGGTTAGCACTGTACTATATATAGAGCAGCACGGTGGCTCAGTGGTTAGCACTGTACTATATATAGGGCAGCACAGTGGCTCAGTGGTTAGCACTGTACTATATATAGAGCAGCACGGTGGCTCAGTGGTTAGCACTGTACTATATATAGGGCAGCACGGTGGCTCAGTGGTTAGCACTGTACTATATATAGAGCAGCACGGTGGCTCAGTGGTTAGCACTGTACTATATATAGAGCAGCACAGTGGCACGGTGGCTCAGTGGTTAGCACTGTACTATATATAGAGCAGCACGGTGGCTCAGTGGTCAGCACTGTACTATATATAGAGCAGCACGGTGGCTCAGTGGTTAGCACTGTACTATATATAGGGCAGCACGGTGGCTCAGTGGTCAGCACTGTACTATATATAGAGCAGCACAGTGGCTCAGTGGTTAGCACTGTACTATATATAGAGCAGCACAGTGGCTCAGTGGCTAGCACTGTACTATATATAGGCCAGCACAGTGGCTCAGTGGTTAGCACTGTACTCTATATAGAGCAGCACAGTGGCTCAGTGGTTAGCACTGTACTATATATAGGGCAGCATGGTGGCTCAGTGGTTAGCACTGTACTATATATAGAGCAGCACGGTGACTCAGTGGTTAGCACTGTACTATATATAGAGCAGCACGGTGACTCAGTGGTTAGCACTGTACTATATATAGGGCAGCACAGTGGCTCAGTGGTTAGCACTGTACTCTGTATAGAGCAGCACAGTGGCTCAGTGGTTAGCACTGTACTATATATAGGGCAGCACGGTGGCTCAGTGGTTAGCACTGTACTCTATATAGGGCAGCACGGTGGCTCAGTGGTTAGCACTGTACTCTATATAGGGCAGCACGGTGGCTCAGTGGTTAGCACTGTACTATATATAGGGCAGCACAGTGGCTCAGTGGTTAGCACTGTACTATATGTAGGGCAGCATGGTGGCTCAGTGGTTAGCACTGTACTATATATAGGGCAGCACAGTGGCTCAGTGGTTAGCACTGTACTATATATAGGACAGCACGGTGGCTCAGTGGTTAGCATTGTACTATATATAGAGCAGCACGGTGGCTCAGTGGTTAGCACTGTACTATATATAGGGCAGCACAGTGGCTCAGTGGTTAGCACTGTACTATATATAGGACAGCACGGTGGCTCAGTGGTTAGCATTGTACTATATATATAGCAGCACAGTGGCTCAGTGGTTAGCACTGTACTATATATAGGGTATCATGGTGGCTCAGTGGTTAGCATTGTACTATATATAGAGCAGCACGGTGGCTCAGTGGTTAGCACTGTATTATATATAGAGCAGCACGGTGGCTCAGTGGTTAGCACTGTATTATATATAGGGTATCATGGTGGCTCAGTGGTTAGCATTGTACTATATACAGTGGCGTAACTAGAGTGTGAAGGGCCCCGGTGCAAAACCTTGAACGGGGCCCCCCCCCCCTTCCCCCGAGCACACACATTGGTCAGATGTACGGGCCCCATGTAATGTTCTAAATCCTACAGACTCACAAATTGACCCCTCTCCCCTTCATTGTGTATTAATGTCCCTCATCCTGCTATATATGGTCTCCATCTGGGAATATGCCCTTATTCTGGTATATTATTGGGAGTTAGGAGGAGAGATGGAAATCTGCAGGCAGGTGGGGCAGGTATGCAGGGGAAAGGAGTGGCGGCCAGGAGGCACCACAAACAATTGCAGATACAGGGCCACTGATGTCAGCACAGAAGATACAGAAGAGGATAAAGTCTGCAGGAAAGAAGAGCACACGGTGCAGGTAGCACAGGCCCTTTTCCACCCAGCACAATGACTGGCACCTGTGACATGAAGGTCAGGGTGGGCTCCTTGCAGAAAGTGAGTACAGCTCCCATCTCCAGAAACCCTGGGACAGGAAAACTATAAAACACATGAAAGTAAAAGTTGTGCTGCTGAGATCAGGAAGAAGCGGGGAGAGGGCAGAGACTGGGGGGGAGCAGTCTCAAAAGAGGGAGGTTGCAAACTGTCACACAGTGGGTGTCAGACAGAGTAAGAGCAGGACACAAGTGACAGGACAGGACTGAGGTCACATACAACAGTCCTAAGATTCATATAGGACAGATTCTAATCAAAGGATGCAATAGGATTAGAGAGCCAGCAGTCTCAGGGGAAGCTGGGAGCAGCCTAATGAGAGTGCAATAAGATAAAAGAGCAAGAAGACTCAGGATAGAGAGCTGGGAGCAATCTAATGAGAGTGCAATAAGATAAAAGAGCAAGAAGACAGGATAGAGAGCTGGGAGCAGTCTAATGAGAGTGCAATAAGATAAAAGAGCAAGAAGACAGGATAGAGAGCTGGGAGCAGTCTAATGAGAGTGCAATAAGATAAAAGAGCAAGAAGACTCAGGATAGAGAGCTGGGAGCAATCTAATGAGAGTGCAATAAGATAAAAGAGCAAGAAGACTCAGGATAGAGAGCTGGGAGCAATCTAATGAGAGTGCAATAAGATAAAAGAGCAAGAAGACTCAGGATAGAGAGCTGGGAGCAGTCTAATGAGAGTGCAATAAGATAAAAGAGCAAGAAGACAGGATAGAGAGCTGGGAGCAGTCTAATGAGAGTGTAATAAGATAAAAGAGCAAGAAGACTCAGGATAGAGAGCTGGGAGCAGTCTAATGAGAGTGCAATAAGATAAAAGAGCAAGAAGACAGGATAGAGAGCTGGGAGCAGTCTAATGAGAGTGTAATAAGATAAAAGAGCAAGAAGACTCAGGATAGAGAGCTGGGAGCAGTCTAATGAGAGAGTGCAATAAGATAAAAGAGCAAGAAGACTCAGGATAGAGAGCTGGGAGCAGTCTAATGAGAGTGCAATAAGATAAAAGAGCAGAAGACTAGGATAGAGAGCTGGGAGCAGTCTAATGAGAGTGCAATAAGATAAAAGAGCAAGAAGACTCAGGATAGAGAGCTGGGAGCAGTCTAATGAGAGTGCAATAAGATAAAAGAGCAAGAAGACAGGATAGAGAGCTGGGAGCAGTCTAATGAGAGTGCAATAAGATAAAAGAGCAAGAGACTCAGGATAGAGAGCTGGGAGCAGTCTAATGAGAGTGCAATAAGATAAAGAGCAAGAAGACAGGATAGAGAGCTGGGAGCAGTCTAATGAGAGTGCAATAGATAAAAGAGCAAGAAGACAGGATAGAGAGCTGGGAGCAGTCAAATGAGAACTTGCCATCCTATAAGAGACAGGCTGGGAGCTGTCTAATGAGAAAGGGTGCAGTGGAGTTGTACAGAGCATGCTGTCTCCCCAGGTAGTGTTTGGGAGCAGTCTAATAATAGAGTGGTGTACTTCATAAGAGCTTGCAATCTTATAAAACACTGGAACAGTCTACTAAGATAAGGTACAATATAATTAGAGAGCATGTAGTCTAATGAGAGAACATGCAATGACTGCCTGGAGGTCGGGGACCTCATGTTGGCTGTAACCTTCATGTGAGGTGACTCCAGGAATGAGATGTCTGGCACTGGGTGCTGTCACCCTGAGGACACAATGATGATAGTTGGGATGTCCTCTCCATTACATCAATGCCCCATATTGTAAACCTCTGAATTCTCTGCTCCCAGTCACCGGTTTCAGCACTGTTTATATATCTGCAGGGACACTCACCATCCCTCATCCTCGTCACTTCTCCACTCCTTGTGCACAGGTCTGTTGTTCTCATGTCTCGCCCACTCCTGCCCCCCTGTCACAAGCACTTGGTCTCCTCTGCTCCCCTCCTGCTGATTGGTGGCTCCCGCACGGCTGAAGCTTGCTGCTCATTTTATTAATGAATAGTGATGTGAGCAGCAAATGGCAGTTCCAGGCGCGGGGGAGCGGGACACACATGTGCGGGGGAACAATGAGGGGAGCAGGAGGCAGCTGCGGCCAGCAGACATACCGACGGGGAAACTTGGTGCATCTTACCTATTAGCATCGGCACCGCTCTCATTTCCCTTGGATGCCGTAAGTGTACGGGGTCACTGTCCCGGCCAGTCACATGCCACGAGCTGCCTGGGCAGCCAATCACAGACCAGAAGCTAACGTCATGTGTTGACTGGCCTGTGATTGGCCGCCGGGCCTGTGATTGGCCGCCGGGCCTGTGATTGGCCAGGACAGCAGTGGGGGGCAGGGAGTATTGACTTTATGCATCCGGCGGCCGTGATCAGGCGCTTGGGGCATTGGATGGACGGACATCCATGTAAAGCAGGAAGAGCGGTCACAGGGGTCGGCGGGCGCCGGGCCCCTGTACCTCCAGGCCCGGTCGCACTTGCGACCCCTGCGACCGCGGTTGTTACGCCACTGACTATATATAGAGCAGCACGGTGGCTCAGTGGTTAGCACTGTATTATATATAGGGTATCATGGTGGCTCAGTGGTTAGCGCTGTTTATTTGCTGCACTGGGTCCTGGGTTTGAATCTTACCTAGGACATTATCTGCTATGACTTTGTATGTTCTCCCCGAGTTCTCGTGGGTTTACTCCAGGTTTCTCCCACATTCCTAATATCTAGTGATGGAGGATGTAGATTGTGAGCCCCAATGAGGCCGGGGTTGATCTCTGTAATATGCTGTGGAATATGTTAGCGTCATACAAGCCATAAAACCAAAGAAAAGAAACAAAAATGAGCGAATACTCTAAAATAAGTCAATAATTGCAATAGTGCATATAAGCAATGCTTAATAAATAGTGATGAGTGATCATTCGGTATTCAGGTTCGGATAAAATACTGAATACTTTGTACTATTCGGATGTTTGTTCTGCATAGTGAACATAATATAAGTGAATGGGGAACTCGGGTATTTATGTGGGGAATCTTCCAGACAAATACACGAGTTTCCCATTCACTTATATTATGTTCACTATGCAGGACAAATATCCGAATAGTAAAAAGTATTCAGTATTTTATCCGAACCTGAATACCGAATGATCACTCATCACCGATAAATGACCAGGTGACTTCAGCAGGAAGACTACAGTAACTCAGATCAACCACAAGGTGGCGCTGCAGACTAGCAAATAGTTGTTGATGCTGGAGGGTGCAGCAATGTCAGATATGGTACTTGTGTGATCCTCTATATACTCCCTGTAAAGCATCCTCTATATACTCACTGTAAAGCATCCTCTATATACCCCCTGTAAAGCATCCTCTATATACCCCCTGTACAGCATCCTCTATATACTCCCTGTAAAGCATCCTCTATATACCCCCTGTAAAGCATCCTCTATATACTCACTGTAAAGCATCCTCTATATACTCCCTGTAAAGCATCCTCTATATACTCACTGTAATGCATCCTCTATATACTCCCTGTAAAGCATCCTCTATATACTCCCTGTAAAGCATCCTCTATATACTCCCTGTAAAGCATCCTCTATATACCCCCTGTAAAGCATCCTCTATATACTCCCTGTAAAGCATCCTCTATATACCCCCTGTAAAGCATCCTCTATGTACTCCCTGTAAAGCATCCTCTATATACTCCCTGTAAAGCATCCTCTATATACTCCCTGATAAGCATCCTCTATATACTCACTGTAAAGCATCCTCTATATACTCCCTGATAAGCATCCTCTATATACTCACTGTAAAGCATCCTCTATATACTCACTGTAAAGCATCCTCTATATACTCACTGTAAAGCATCCTCTATATACTCACTGTAAAGCATCCTCTATATACTCCCTGTACAGCATCCTCTATATACTCCCTGTAAAGCATCCTCTATGTACTCCCTGTAAAGCATCCTCTATATACTCCCTGTAAAGCATCCTCTATGTACCCCCTGTAAAGCATCCTCTATATACTCCCTGTAAAGCATCCTCTCTATATACTCCCTGTAAAGCATCCTCTATATACTCCCTGTAAAGCATCCTCTATATACTCCCTGTAAAGCATCCTCTATATACTCCCTGTAAAGCATCCTCTATATACCCCCTGTAAAGCATCCTCTATGTACTCCCTGTAAAGCATCCTCTATATACTCCCTGTAAAGCATCCTCTATATACTCCCTGTAAAGCATCCTCTCTATATACTCCCTGTAAAGCATCCTCTATGTACTCCCTGTAAAGCATCCTCTATATACTCCCTGTAAAGCATCCTCTATATACTCCCTGTAAAGCATCCTCTATGTACCCCCTGTAAAGCATCCTCTATATACTCCCTGTAAAGCATCCTCTCTATATACTCCCTGTAAAGCATCTTCTATGTACTCCCTGTAAAGCATCCTCTATATACTCCCTGTAAAGCATCCTCTATGTACCCCCTGTAAAGCATCCTCTATGTACCCCCTGTAAAGCATCCTCTATATACTCACTGTAAAGCATCCTCTCTATATACTCCCTGTAAAGCATCCTCTATATACTCCCTGTAAAGCATCCTCTATATACTCCCTGTAAAGCATCCTCTATATACTCCCTGTAAAGCATCCTCTATGTACCCCTGTAAAGCATCCTCTATATACTCCCTGTAAATCATCCTCTCTATATACTCCCTGTAAAGCATCTTCTATGTACGCCCTGTAAAGCATCCTCTATATACTCCCTGTAAAGCATCCTCTATGTACCCCCTGTAAAGCATCCTCTATATACTCCCTGTAAAGCATCCTCTCTATATACTCCCTGTAAAGCATCCTCTATGTACTCCCTGTAAAGCATCCTCTATGTACTCCCTGTAAAGCATCCTCTATATACTCCCTGTAAAGCATCCTCTATATACTCCCTGTAAAGCATCCTCTATGTACCCCCTGTAAAGCATCCTCTATGTACTCCCTGTAAAGCATCCTCTATATACTCCCTGTAAAGCATCCTCTATGTACCCCCTGTAAAGCATCCTCTATATACTCCCTGTAAAGCATCCTCTCTATATACTCCCTGTAAAGCATCCTCTATATACTCCCTGTAAAGCATCCTCTATATACTCCCTGTAAAGCATCCTCTATATACTCCCTGTAAAGCATCCTCTATATACCCCCTGTAAAGCATCCTCTATGTACTCCCTGTAAAGCATCCTCTATATACTCCCTGTAAAGCATCCTCTATATACTCCCTGTAAAGCATCCTCTCTATATACTCCCTGTAAAGCATCCTCTATGTACTCCCTGTAAAGCATCCTCTATATACTCCCTGTAAAGCATCCTCTATATACTCCCTGTAAAGCATCCTCTATGTACCCCCTGTAAAGCATCCTCTATATACTCCCTGTAAAGCATCCTCTCTATATACTCCCTGTAAAGCATCTTCTATGTACTCCCTGTAAAGCATCCTCTATATACTCCCTGTAAAGCATCCTCTATGTACCCCCTGTAAAGCATCCTCTATGTACCCCCTGTAAAGCATCCTCTATATACTCACTGTAAAGCATCCTCTCTATATACTCCCTGTAAAGCATCCTCTATATACTCCCTGTAAAGCATCCTCTATATACTCCCTGTAAAGCATCCTCTATATACTCCCTGTAAAGCATCCTCTATGTACCCCTGTAAAGCATCCTCTATATACTCCCTGTAAATCATCCTCTCTATATACTCCCTGTAAAGCATCTTCTATGTACGCCCTGTAAAGCATCCTCTATATACTCCCTGTAAAGCATCCTCTATGTACCCCCTGTAAAGCATCCTCTATATACTCCCTGTAAAGCATCCTCTCTATATACTCCCTGTAAAGCATCCTCTATGTACTCCCTGTAAAGCATCCTCTATGTACTCCCTGTAAAGCATCCTCTATATACTCCCTGTAAAGCATCCTCTATATACTCCCTGTAAAGCATCCTCTATGTACCCCTGTAAAGCATCCTCTATGTACTCCCTGTAAAGCATCCTCTATATACTCCCTGTAAAGCATCCTCTATGTACCCCCTGTAAAGCATCCTCTATATACTCCCTGTAAAGCATCCTCTCTATATACTCCCTGTAAAGCATCCTCTATATACTCCCTGTAAAGCATCCTCTATATACTCCCTGTAAAGCATCCTCTATATACTCCCTGTAAAGCATCCTCATATATACCCCCTGTAAAGCATCCTCTATGTACTCCCTGTAAAGCATCCTCTATATACTCCCTGTAAAGCATCCTCTATATACTCCCTGTAAAGCATCCTCTCTATATACTCCCTGTAAAGCATCCTCTATGTACTCCCTGTAAAGCATCCTCTATATACTCCCTGTAAAGCATCCTCTATATACTCCCTGTAAAGCATCCTCTATGTACCCCTGTAAAGCATCCTCTATATACTCCCTGTAAAGCATCCTCTCTATATACTCCCTGTAAAGCATCTTCTATGTACTCCCTGTAAAGCATCCTCTATATACTCCCTGTAAAGCATCCTCTATGTACCCCCTGTAAAGCATCCTCTATGTACCCCCTGTAAAGCATCCTCTATGTACCCCTGTAAAGCATCCTCTATATACTCACTGTAAAGCATCCTCTCTATATACTCCCTGTAAAGCATCCTCTATATACTCCCTGTAAAGCATCCTCTATATACTCCCTGTAAAGCATCCTCTATATACTCCCTGTAAAGCATCCTCTATGTACCCCTGTAAAGCATCCTCTATATACTCCCTGTAAATCATCCTCTCTATATACTCCCTGTAAAGCATCTTCTATGTACGCCCTGTAAAGCATCCTCTATATACTCCCTGTAAAGCATCCTCTATGTACCCCCTGTAAAGCATCCTCTATATACTCCCTGTAAAGCATCCTCTCTATATACTCCCTGTAAAGCATCCTCTATGTACTCCCTGTAAAGCATCCTCTATATACTCCCTGTAAAGCATCCTCTATATACTCCCTGTAAAGCATCCTCTATGTACCCCCTGTAAAGCATCCTCTATATACTCCCTGTAAAGCATCCTCTCTATATACTCCCTGTAAAGCATCCTCTATGTACTCCCTGTAAAGCATCCTCTGTCTATATACTCCCTGTAAAGCATCCTCTATGTACTCCCTGTAAAGCATCCTCTATATACTCACTGTAATGCATCCTCTATATACTCGCTGTAAAGCATCCTCTATATACTCGCTGTAAATCATCCTGTATATACTCCCTGTAAAGCATCCTGTATATACTCCCTGTAAAGCATCCTCTATATACTCCCTGTAAAGCATCCTCTATATACTCCCTGTAAAGCATCCTCTATATACTCCCTGTACAGCATCCTCTATATACTCCCTGTAAAGCATCCTCTATATACTCACTGTAAAGCATCCTCTATATACTGCCTGTAAAGCATCCTCTATATACTCCCTGTAAAGCATCCTCTATATACTCCCTGTACAGCATCCTCTATATACTCCCTGTAAAGCATCCTCTATATACTCCCTGTAAAGCATCTTCTATGTACTCCCTGTAAAGCATCCTCTATATACTCCCTGTAAAGCATCCTCTATATACTCCCTGTAAAGCATCCTCTATGTACCCCTGTAAAGCATCCTTTATATACTCCCTGTAAAGCATCCTCTATATACTCCCTGTAAAGCATCCTCTATGTACTCCCTGTAAAGCATCCTCTGTCTATATACTCCCTGTAAAGCATCCTCTATGTACTCCCTGGAAAGCATCTTCTATATACTCCCTGTAAAGCATCCTCTATATACTCACTGTAATGCATCCTCTATATACTCACTGTAATGCATCCTCTATATACTCGCTGTAAAGCATCCTCTATATACTCGCTGTAAATCATCCTGTATATACTCCCAGTAAAGCATCCTCTATATACTCCCTGATAAGCATCCTCTATATACTCCCTGTAAAGCATCCTCTATATACTCACTGTAAAGCATCCTCTATATACTCACTGTAAAGCATCCTCTATATACTCCCTGTACAGCATCCTCTATATACCAGGGCTGTGGAGTCGGTAAGACACAGTTCCGACTCCGACTCCGACTCCGACTCCTGGATTTTATCAGGTTCCGACTCCGACTCCGACTCCGACTCCGACTCCTTCATAAATGGCCACTTCGTAACAATAAATTTACTGTTGTAAAATATTAACATGGAGCTTATTCAGTTTCTCACCATCATATAAATAATCAGACCACTTAGAGCAAACACTATATTTATTAGATACAATTAGAATATACCAAATAACTTTTATAAACTTTTCAAAACTGTAAGTAAATTTCAATAAACCCTGTTATTCTGTTAATAAGAAATCTATACATTTGTCTCTAGAAAAAGTATAGCCTCTGTCAGATCCT
Organism: Allobates femoralis; assembly: GCA_033576535.1. Classification (NCBI taxonomy): domain Eukaryota; kingdom Metazoa; phylum Chordata; class Amphibia; order Anura; family Aromobatidae; genus Allobates; species Allobates femoralis. The sequence continues at coordinate 99,090,683 of JARQOC010000007.1, forward strand.
CCTTCATGGATGCCCTCAAGTCTGATCTAATTATTTTGAGAGCAGAGAACAACCTCTCTACACTAACTTGGGTTGGTGGCAAAGCAGTAACCACTCGGGCAACGTCTCTGACAATGTCAGGATACAGGGGAATCGCTTGTTGCACTGTTATTTTTGATGAACGATCAAATTTCTCAATCTCTTTTAGTGCACATGAAAAATTCTGCTGAAATGTACTGGCTGTGTTCTTTGATGGGGATGACTCTTCCATGCGGGAACGCTTTGCACGGTCCTTGTGATCCAAATATTTTTCGATATTAAATTCTTCATCAGTTGATGATGAGGGTGAAGATGTGGCAGGACGATCAAATTCTTCTTGTTCCTCCTGACTGTTTTGCAATCCTTTCATCCTTACTGCTATTTCAAACAGAGCTTCTTTTCCTTTACTCAGCTGTTGATCATCTAGAAGAATCTGATGCATTGGGTCTACATAAACAGCTGCCAAAAGAATGTTATTTTGTAATAGTAGCTCCTCTCTCCGTTTCATTGATGTAGCAATGCCACTTGCAATTAACCCTCCTCTTTGGGACAGGCGAAGCATCAGTTTCCTCCACTCCTTTAAGAAAATACCTGGAGTTAAGTCCTCTGCTTGTAATTTTTTAGTCACTGTAAATGGGTGCTCTAGCAATTTTTCCAGCTCAGTCACCTGATTCCACTGACTTTCATTTAGCGTCAGTTGAGGGTTAGCCATGTCTACAAGAAAGGTTTTCAGTTCAACCAAGCGCTGAATCATTACGTAAGTACTGCCCCATCGTGTGGCTTGATCAATAATTGCCCCTTTTCCAGCACGTCTCTTCAAAATTGAGTCAACTTTAGGGGTTCTGGCAACAGTAGCCAATTTTCTCACCTTGCCAATCAGTGCAGCAGCATGTCCTTCTTGCAGACTGTCTCTTATAGCCAGCTGTAGCGTATGCACAACACAGCGCATGTGATGAATGAAAGATCGCATTGACACAGTTTCAACAAGATTATCTAAACTATCATGTAGCAGTTCATCTGAAGCAACTTCAGTTTGCTCCTCAGTTATACTGTGTTCCTCTATTTCAAACATTTCTGTGTCCGTGGACCCAGAATGTTCTTCTAGCTGCTGGTCACCATCATTACTCTCATTCATTAGCTTAATACCGTGTTTCCCCGATAGTAAGACCCCCCGAAAGTAAGACAGGGTGGGGGGGACGGGGGGGTCTGCTAATGTAAGACCCCCCCCCGAATGTAAGGCAGGGTAGGGGGGAGGGGGGGTCTTACTATCAGGGAAACACGGGGGGGGGAGGGGTACACACATGCATACACCACACACACACATCCATACATCACACACACACACACACACCCCCATACCGCTGCACTGCCGGTACTTACCGGCACAGCTGTTCGGTGTCCCCGTCCCTGGTGTCCCCGGTGCTCCCGGCATTCCTCAGTGTGGTGCAGCCTCATAACGATGTCATCCGGGCTGCCGAGCATATCCCGTTCATAGCCCGTCCATTCACAGCCCCCCGGCCCTCTCTCTCTAATCACGGAGCTTCCGGAAGCTCCGGTATCCAGGCAACAGCAGCATGACAACGTCTGGCCAATCAGAGGCCAGAGCGTCATCGCAGCGGCTATGCTGATTGGCTCAGACGCCTGAGCCAATCAGCATAGGCGCTCCGAGACGTTTTGGCCCGACGTCATCACGCTCTGCTGTTGCCTGGATACCGGAGCTTCCGGAAGCTCCGTGATTACAGAGAGAGGGCCGGGGGGCTGTGAATGGACGGGCTATGAACGGGATATGCCCGGCAGCCCGGATGACATAGTTATGAGGCTGCACCACACAGAGGAACGCCGGGAGCACCGGGGACACCAGGGACAGGGACACCGAACAGCTGTGCCGGTAAGTACCGGCAGCGCAGCTGTATGGGGGGGGGGGGGTATGTGTGATGTGTGTGTGTGTGTGTGTGTGTGTGTGTGTGCAGTGTGAATGGATGGATGGATCTGTGTATGTATGGATCTATGGATGTGTGTGTGTGTGTGTGTGTGTGTGTGCGCAGTGTGGATGGATGGGTGATGGCTGGGGCCGCCAATGTAAGGCCCCCCCCGAGAGTAAGACAGGGGGCCACTTTTGGCCCCCAAAAGAATGTAAGACAGGGTCTTACTTTCGGGGAAACACGGTAGTACTTATCATATTTGAAGCATTGTCAGTTACGACAGAAAGAACTTGCTCTTTTTTAAGTTCATAGTCTTGCAGAACCTTTTCCACCAAGGCCTGGAGAAACTCACTGGTGTGATGAGCTTTGGTGTCTTTTACTGCCAATGTTTTGGTAATTATTTCATTTTTGTCACAAACAAACCGGACATTGATGGCAAAATAGTTCACTCTGTGACGTGTGCAGGCATCCATTTTAAGAAACACAAAGCGTCCCTTGAGAGTTTTTTTAAGTTCTTCCTTTTGTTTAAAAGCTTCTTCGATTACTAATTTTCTAATACTCTCTCTCTCCAGAGAAACACCAAGCTTGCGGGCCATTTCTCCATTCAAACACATAAAAGCTGGTCGTGAAAATAATGAAATAGGCACACTATCCTTTACAACAAGCTCTATGATCTGTTTTTTAAATGTATCTACTGTCATTGTCACAGTAACTTTGTCACTGACAAAATATCTTGCAACTTATGGCTGCAAAGTTCTCTGCTCCTTTGCTTGACCGGAAGAGCTGGGCACTGGTTCTTTGGTTTGGATGCAGTCTTTCTCATCCACTGCTTTCAGTACTTCTGGATGGAAGCGCTGTAAATGTCTCTTTAGATTAGAAGCTCTGGTAGGAGCATTTTTATCTTTGCCTGAAAATGCACTTATCTTTGCTTCACAGCTTTTGTTTTCGTCTGGATCATTTGTCATACACTGACAGACATAATGTTTTCTATCTTGAGTGATGGTGAAATGTTCAAATACAGCTGATTTAATGTGATGCTTCTTTGACATTCTCAGGTTTTTAATTCTGCATTCACAATCCAAATGACAATTGTTTTTCCTAAAAACAATTGTACAAAATTATTGCCAGGTCGTACAACTGATATACTGGTCAGTAATACTGTTATTATTCCTCATGTACTCACAGTTAACTGATGCAAAGTTTGTGGATAATACTTCTTACAGTCTTCCTCTTCTTCTGAGTAGCAGGCAGCTGTGAGATGCTTGGAAGATGCACACCGGCTAGTATGATCTAGTCTAGACGAGGAGGAGCCAAGTTACTATTAAGAATTTGCAACACATTTTCACTTTCAGTTTCATACATTGTAAGTAGGGGGGTTGGGGCAGCATGAAGTTAACCAAGTATAAGAATAGATAAGGGCAGTGGAGAACAGTGACACACAAGAAGTAAGAAATGTCTCTATCTCCAGCAGAACTGCTTATCACTGTTGTTCATAGTTTGATAGAACATAAATATTTGAGTAACATTTATAAAATTAATATGAAAGTTCAATTATGAAATATTAATACATTTTTTTAAAGCTGGAGTCGGAGTCGGTACATTTCTACCGACTCCGACTCCGACTCCGACTCCGGCCAAAACTAGCTCCGACTCCGACTCCGACTCCACGACTCCGACTCCGACTCCACAGCCCTGCTATATACTCCCTGTAAAGCATCCTCTATATACTCCCTGTAAAGCATCCTCTATATACTCCCTGTAAAGCATCCTCTATATACTCCCCTGTAAAGCATCCTCTATATACCCCCTGTAAAGCATCCTCTATATACCCCCTGTAAAGCATCCTCTATGTACTCCCTGTAAAGCATCCTCTATATACTCCCTGATAAGCATCCTCTATATACTCACTGTAAAGCATCCTCTATATACTCCCTGATAAGCATCCTCTATATACTCACTGTAAAGCATCCTCTATATACTCACTGTAAAGCATCCTCTATATACTCACTGTAAAGCATCCTCTATATACTCACTGTAAAGCATCCTCTATATACTCACTGTAAAGCATCCTCTATGTACTCCCTGTAAAGCATCCTCTATATACTCCCTGTAAAGCATCCTCTATATACCCCCTGTAAAGCATCCTCTATATACCCCCTGTAAAGCATCCTCTATATACTCCCTGTAAAGCATCCTCTATATACCCCCTGTAAAGCATCCTCTATATACTCCCTGTAAAGGATCCTCTATATACTCCCTGTAAAGCATCCTCTATATACCCCCTGTAAAGCATCCTCTATATACTCCCTGTAAAGCATCCTCTATATACCCCCTGTAAAGCATCCTCTATATACTCCCTGTAAAGCATCCTCTATATACTCCCTGTAAAGCATCCTCTATATACTCCCTGTAAAGCATCCTCTATATACTCCCTGTAAAGCATCCTCTATATACTCCCTGTAAAGCATCCTCTATGTACTCCCTGTAAAGCATCCTCTATATACTCCCTGTAAAGCATCCTCTGTATACTCCCTGTAAAGCATCCTCTATATACTCACTGTAAAGCTTCCTCTATATACTCCCTGTAAAGCATCCTCTATATACTCCCTGTAAAGCATCTTCTATATACTCCCTGTAAAGCATCCTCTATATACTCCCTGTAAAGCATCCTCTATATACTCCCTGTAAAGCATTCCCCAATATACTCCCTGTAAAGCATCCTCTATATACTCCCTGTAAAGCATCCTCTATATACTCCCTGTAAAGCATCCTCTATATACTCCCTGTAAAGCATCCTCTATATACTCCCTGTAAAGCATCCTCTATATACTCACTGTAAAGCATCCTCTATATACTCACTGTAAAGCATCCTCTATATACTCACTGTAAAGCATCCTCTATATACTCCCTGTAAAGCATCCTCTATATACTCCCTGTAAAGCATCCTCTATATACTCCCTGTAAAGCATCCTCTATATACTCCCTGTAAAGCATCCTCTATATACTCCCTGTAAAGCATCTTCTATATACTCCCTGTAAAGCATCCTCTATATACTCCCTGTAAAGCATCCTCTATATACTCCCTGTAAAGCATCCTCTATATACTCCCCTGTAAAGCATCCTCTATATACTCCCTGTAAAGCATCCTCTATATACTCCCTGTACAGCATCCTCTATATACTCCCTGTACAGCATCCTCTATATACTCCCTGTAAAGCATCCTCTATATACAGTCATGGCCAAAAGTTTTGAGAATGACACCAAAATGATATTTTCCCATGATCTGCTGGCCTCTGGTTTTTATTTGTGTTTGTCTGATGTTTATCACATACAGAAATATAATTGCAATCATATTATGATACCAAAAGGTTCTATTGACAGTTAGAATGAGTTAATGCAGCAAGTCAATATTTGCAGTGTTGCCCCTTCTTCTTCAGGACTCTGCAATTCTCCCTGGCATGCTCTCAATCATCTTCTGGACCAAATCCTGACTGATCGCCGTCCATTCCTCCATTCTTCCATTCCTCCATTCTTCCATTCTTCCATTCTTGCATAATCAATGCTTGCATTTTGGCAGAATTTGTTGGTTTTTGTTTGTCCACTCGTCTCTTGATGATTGACCACAAGTTCTCAATGGGATTAAGATCTGGGGAGTTTCCAGGCCATGGACCCACAATCTCTATGTTTTGTTTCCTGAGCCATTTAGTTATCACCTCTGCTTTATGGCAAGGTGCTCCATCATGCTGGAAAAGGCATTGTTGGGCGCCAAACTGCTCTTGGACGGTTGGGAGAAGTTGCTCTTGGAGGACGTTCTGGTACCATTCTTTATTCATGGCTGTGTTTTTAGGCAAGACTGTGAGTGAGCCGAATCCCTTGGCTGAGAAGCAACCCCACACATGAATGGTTTCAGGATGCTTTACAGTTGGCATGAGACAAGACTGGTGGAAGCGCTCACCTCTTCTTCTCCGAATAAGCTGTTTTCCAGATGTCCCAAACAATCGAAAAGGGGATTCATCAGAGAAAATGACTTTACCCCAGTCCTCAGCAGTCCAACTCCCTGTACCTTTCCCCCAGTCCTCAGCAGTCAACTCCCTGTACCTTTCCCCCAGTCCTCAGCAGTCCACTCCCTGTACCTTTCCCCCAGTCCTCAGCAGTCCACTCCCTGTACCTTTCCCCCAGTCCTCAGCAGTCCACTCCCTGTACCTTTCCCCCAGTCCTCAGCAGTCCACTCCCTGGACCTTTCCCCCAGTCCTCAGCAGTCCACTCCTGGACCTTTCCCCCAGTCCTCAGCGGTCCACTCCCTGCACCTTTCCCCCAGTCCTCAGCAGTCCACTCCCTGTACCTTTCCCCCAGTCCTCAGCGGTCCACTCCCTGTACCTTTCCCCAGTCCTCAGCAGTCCACTCCCTGTATCTTTCCCCCAGTCCTCATCAGTCCACTCCCTGTACCTTTCCCCCAGTCCTCAGCAGTCCACTCCCTGTACCTTTCCCCCAGTCCTCAGCAGTCCACTCCCTGTACCTTTCCCCCAGTCCTCAGCAGTCCACTCCCTGTACCTTTCCCCCAGTCCTCAGCAGTCCACTCCCTGTACCTTTCCCCAGTCCTCAGCAGTCCACTCCCTGTACCTTTCCTCCAGTCCTCAGCAGTCCACTCCCTGTATTTTTCCCCCAGTCCTCAGCAGTCCACTCCCTGTACCTTTCCCCCAGTCCTCAGCAGTCCACTCCCTGTACCTTTCCCCAGTCCTCAGCAGTCCACTCCCTGTACCTTTCCTCCAGTCCTCAGGAGTCCACTCCCTGGCCTTTCCCCCAGTCCTCAGCAGTCCACTCCCTGTACCTTTCCCCCAGTCCTCAGCAGTCCACTCCCTGTACCTTTCCCCCAGTCCTCAGCAGTCCACTCCTGTACCTTTCCCCAGTCCTCAGCAGTCACTCCCTGTACCTTTCCCCCAGTCCTAAGCAGTCCACTCCCTGTACCTTTTGCAGAATATCAGTCGGTCCCTGATGTTTTTTCTGGAGAGAAGTGGCTTCTTTGCTGCCCTCCTTGAAACCAGGCCTTGCTCAAAGAGTCTCCGCAGTCTCACAGTGCGTGCAGAAGCCTCACACCAGCCTGCTGCCATTCCTGAGCAAGCTCGGCACTGCTGGTAGTCCCATCCCGCAGCTGAAACAGTTTTAAGATACGGTTCTGGCGCTTGCTGGTCTTTCTTGGGCGCCCTGGAGCCTTTTTGACAACAATGGAAGCTCTCTCCTTGAAGGTCTTGATGATGCGATAGATTGTTGACTGAGGTGCAATCTTTCTAGCTGCGATACTCTTCACTGTTAGGCCATTTTTGTGCAGTGCAATGATGGCTGCACGTGTTTCTTTAGAGATAACCATGGTTAACTGAAGAGAAACAATGATACCAAGCACCAGTCTCCTTTTAAAGTGTCCAGTGGTGTCATTCTTACTTAATCATGACTGATTGATCGCCAGCCCTGTCCTCATCAACACCCACACCTGTGTTAATGGAACAATCACTAAAATGATGTTAGCTGCTCCTCTTAAGGCAGGACTGCAATGATGTTGAAATGTGTTTTGGGGGTTAAAATTCATTTTGTAGGCAAATATTGACTTAGCAAGTAATTGCTGTTAAGCTGATCACTCTTTATGACATTCTGGAGTATATGCAAATTGCCATTAGAAAAACTGAAGCAGTAGACTTTGTAAAAGTTAATATTTGTATCATTCTCTTTTGGCCATGACTGTACATCATTCAGAGGAAATGTATGCAGTCGGATTGATCTGCTGACCAATAAGAGAACAGCCTTATCTGAACCAATCCTGTTCGAACACAATACCCTAAGATGAAGGCTAGGGGTATAAAAAGTACTTGTTTCAGTCACCAGTTGTGATCTGCTATGTCTATGTGATTTCAGCCTAGAGACTTCACTCCCAGTTAGAAGATCATAACCTGGATCATATTCTGCAGGAGTTTAGCCTAGGATCCTAGGATTTGGATAGAAGATACCCAGGTTGGGACAAATCAGTTACCTGACTACAGACTTTGCTGTGCTCGGTCAGCTTCCTACGTTTGTGAGCCCGCCAAAAGCAGGGTGCTGCTGGACAGGGGTAGTTGGCCCTGGAAGCTCCTAAGCCAAAATATTCTAATCCCTGGTGAGCCAGTGGAAGGCTGAGACTCTGTTGTCTTCTACATTGTGTGTTTGCTTGGTTACATGTTATTTGCCTTTGACTGTTGGGGATCCAATAAAGTCTTACCATTGTGTGGTTTCCTCACCCTGTGTTGTCTGAGTAGTGATCTGTCCACAGTTAAGGAGTTCGGGCGTTCAATTGGGATGAGCCCTGGTCCATGCGGTCTTTCCACAGGCGGTCGGGCCAGCGGACAAGAGACCCACTGACCCCTGTGTCTCCACAATTACCTCTCTGCAAATTGTATTTGGTGGTAAAACACCTTTTCTGCTTCTTTTCTTGCAGGATTGCAGGCAGTGCTATGGAGCTGGAGAAAACAAGTGCCAGTCTTGTAATGGTCAAAGAACAGTAAGTAGAGGAAAATGATGTTTCTGTTTTTCACGTATGTGCCACAAAGATGTTGTCCACTACTTGGACCTTATATTTCCCCATGTTTGCTCCTGTTAAAACAAAAAAGCCTATACTCACCTCCGCTGTCTGCGCTTTTCCATGGTTTTGGACACTCACTCCCTGGGGTCTGCCCTCAGACTGCAGAAGGAGCCTCCCCCCACTGCCCTCTCTGCAATAGGACACAAGAAAACCTCATTCCCACCCATTACCTGAACTCCACCCAAGAGGATTATGAGGAGAGTTTCTTCCGTGACTTCTTATTCCGGGAGCAGCAGATACAATGCTACAGACTCACAAACGTTCAGGCAACTTTGTCTTCCAGTTTTATTACATTCTACATTTTTGTGATCTCCTGATTACACTGTTGCTGGAGTCTGGTCCCACTAGAAAACCAGGACTCATACAGTGTGTCTATTCTCTGCCCTGTACCACCAGGAATTTAACAATTAACACCTTAACTGCCTTATAACAATAAGGGATGTATGTAAACACTAAAGACTTCCCTGTCCAAGACTACTAAGGGATAGAAATATTAAACCCTTCCCAGCTCTAGACCACCATGAATATAAACCCTTCCCTTTCCTAGACCCCAGGGATGTAAACACTAAACCCGTCCCAGCTCTAGACCCCCAGGGATGTAAACACTAAACCTTTCCCAGCTCTAGACCCCAGGGATGTAAACACTAAACCCTTCCCTTTCCTAGACCCCCAGGGATGTAAACACTAACCCCTTCCCAGCTCTAGACCCCCAGGGATGTAAACACTAAACCCATCCCTTTCATAGACCCCCAGGGATGTAAACACTAAACCCTTCCCTTTCCTAGACCCCCAGGGATGTAAACACTTAACCCTTCCCAGCTCTAGACCCCCAGGGATGTAAACACTAAACCCTTCCCAGCTCTAGACCCCAGGGATGTAAACACTAAACCCTTCCCAGCTCTAGACCCCCAGGGATGTGAACACTAAACCCTTCCCAGCTGTAGACCCCCAGGGATGTGAACACTAAACCCTTCCCAGCTGTAGACCCCCAGGGATGTGAACACTAAACCCTTCCCAGCTCTAGACCCCAGAGATGTAAACACTAAACCCTTCCCTTTCCTAGACCCCCAGGGATGTAAACACTAAACCCTTCCCAGCTCTAGACCCCCAGAGATGTAAACACTAAACCCTTCCCTTTCATAGACCCCCAGAGATGTAAACACTAAACCCTTCCCTTTCCTAGACCCCCAAGGATGTAAACACTAAACCCTTCCCTTTCCTAGACCCCCAGGGATGTAAACACTAAACCCTTCCCAGCTCTAGACCCCCAGGGATGTAAACACTAATTATGTTTGCACTGTATGAATATTATCTGACACATTATAAAGCTGCCCATGGTTCTCTTACATTCTGCACACAGAGTCGATGTGTAGTGTGCTGCGGTACCGGTTATTCCAACAATCGCTTGTGTTATAGCTGTTCCGGAACCACAAGGACAACGTGAGTCTGTTTTTTTAATTCAAGACAATGATGGGAGTGCTGGTGTGTCACGGCCCGCGCTGCTGTGGTATGAATAAACTCACCAAAGAGCCAGGGTAGTTATCATCCTTTATTTCCTCCTCTCTCCTACGCGTTTCAGCGCCACACCCGGCGCCTTCCCGGGTGTGGCGCTGAAACGCGTAGGAGAGAGGAGGAAATAAAGGATGATAACCACCCTGGCTCTTTGGTGAGTTTATTCATACCACAGCAGCGCGGGCCGTGACACACCAGCACTCCCATCATTGTCTTGGATTCAAACCACTATCCAGTGGTCGGTGGAGGTCCTGCAGCAGCTGGAACACAGTTTCCAAAACACCTTCAAACCAGTTGTGGGGATCACAACTGGACCAGGTGAGCAGCTTCACAGCACCACCAGCTTACACAAAGTGTCACTAGTGATAGGGCACTATTGCGCCTCTTGTCCCCCTCCCTATTTTCTTTTCACAGTGTTTTTTTAATTGTCGTATTAACTGCAAACTCCAGTGAATGTAATAAGTAATAAAACATCAAGGTGTTCCAGGGCTATTGCATAAGAACTAAGGCACCATGTGCAGATCTCCTTAGCCCATATCTGCTATATGACCCTGGAAATAGTTGGATCCCAAATTTAAGATAAAATTGCTTTACCAGCAAGTGTCAGGAGGCTTCTTTGGTGCTCAATCACACATTGAAAGAGGCTTAGCTGGAGTATACAGGAGCATCCCTATGAATTAGAATATCATCATAAAGATCATTTATGTCAGTAATTCAATACATAAAGTGACACACATCTATTATATAGAGTCATTACACACAGAGGGATCTATGTCATGGGTTTATTTATGTTAATGTTGATGATTATGAAAACCCAAAGGTCATTATCTCAGAAAATTAAAGTAGGGAGGATGAAGGGTCTGAGAGATAAAATATGACCTAAATAGGTATCAGAGGCTTCACCTTGTGTGGTTGTGAGAGTCACAACCACTATAAAAGCAGATCACGGCTGCTGCAGTCCCCAGCGTGGTGCATATAGAGGAGAGAGGATGTGTGCATGTGCATTTACTCACCCCGCCGCCATCTTTGGACACCACAGGAGGGAGAGACAATGAGGGGGCAATGAGAGACAGGATATCCCCAGCTGTAATGTCTGTATACTCTTATATTCTGTGATCCCCGGCTGTAATGTCTGTATACTCTTATATTCTGTGATCCCCGGCTGTAATGTCTGTATACTCTTATATTCTGTGATCTCCAGCTGTAATGTCTGTATACTCTTATATTCTGTGATCCCCGGCTGTAATGTCTGTATACTCTTATATTCTGTGATCCCCGGCTGTAATGTCTGTATACTCTTATATTCTGTGATCCCCGGCTGTAATGTCTGTATACTCTTATATTCTGTGATCCCCGGCTGTAATGTCTGTATACTCTTATATTCTGTGATCCCCGGCTGTAATGTCTGTATACTCTTATATTCTGTGATCCACGGCTGTAATGTCTGTATACTCTTATATTCTGTGATCCCCGGCTGTAATATCTGTATACTCTTATATTCTGTGATCCCCGGCTGTAATGTCTGTATAGTGTTATATTCTGTGATCCCCGGCTGTAATGTCTGTATACTCTTATATTCTATGATCCTCAGTTGTAATGTCTGTATACTCTTATATTCTGTGATCCACGGCTGTAATGTCTGTATACTCTTATATTCTGTGATCCCCGGCTGTAATATCTGTATACTCTTATATTCTGTGATCCCCGGCTGTAATATCTGTATACTCTTATATTCTGTGATCCCCGGCTGTAATGTCTGTATACTCTTATATTCTGTGATCCCCGGCTGTAATGTCTGTATACTCTTATATTCTGTGATCCCCGGCTGTAATGTCTGTATACTCTTATATTCTGTGATCCCCGGCTGTAATGTCTGTATACTCTTATATTCTGTGATCCCCGGCTGTAATATCTGTATACTCTTATATTCTGTGATCCCGGCTGTAATGTCTGTATACTCTTATATTCTGGGATCTCTGGCTGTAATGTCTGTATCCTCTATATTCTGTGATCCCCGGCTGTAATGTCTGTATACTCTTATATTCTGTGATCCTCGGCTGTAATGTCTGTATACTCTTATATTCTGTGATCCCCGGCTGTAATGTCTGTATAGTGTTATATTCTGTGATCCCCGGCTGTAATGTCTGTATACTCTTATATTCTATGATCCTCAGTTGTAATGTCTGTATACTCTTATATTCTAAGATTTATTGATTAAAATGTTCAATTGTTCATGGCACAACCCCTTAATTTGTATTCTTTTTTTTTCCCATCAGTAAAGGACTATCTGCACATAGGCCTCTGTGATCTCGCTGACTGACCCCCGCTCTCTCTTTCAGGTGCTCTGCTTGTGCTGGTCTGGGTAAGAAGATGTGTATATTTTGCAAAGGTCAAGGAAAGGATCATACGTTCCTACAGATGAAAGTGATCTGGTGAGAATACAATGACATAAGCAGTGACAGGAGAAGAAATCCAGCTCCACAGACATTAAAATCTTTCTTCACCAGGCAACCTCACATTACATGGTGCAATACATAAAGTGACACATATATATATATATAAGAGAGAGAGAGAGTTATTACACACAGGGATCTATGTCATGGGTTTATTTCACTAACCCTTTGCTGACTGTTCTTCCTCCTGCAGGGAGAACCATCATTTTGTGTTTGTTAATGATCCAAGCTCAGAATTCCCTTCCGATAAATTTAAGAAAGTGTCGGGACGCGTCATTGTATCCAATGAAGATACTCAGGTAAGAATTACTGTAATCTCCTTAACCCCTTCACCCCCAGGTGATTTTCCGTGTATCGTATTGCCCTCCCCTTCTTCCAAGAGCCATAACTTTTTTTTATTTTTCAATCAATATAGACATACGAGGACTTGTGTTTTTTTGCAGCACGAGTTGCACTTTCAGATGAAATCATTTATTTTACCATATAGTGTACAGGAAAATGGGGAAAAAAAAAAAAGTGAGGTTAAATTGCAAAAAAAAGTGCAATTACACGTTTGTTTTTGGCTTTTTTTATTAATCATGTTCACTATATGGTAACACTGACGTGTCGGTATGATGTCTGGGTCAGTACTATATGGTAACACTGAGGTGTCGGTATGATGTCTTGGGTCGTACTATATGTAACATGAGGGTCGGTATGATGACTGGGTCAGTACTATATGGTAACACTGAGGTGTCGGTATGATGTCTGGGGTCAGTACTATATGGTAACACTGAGGTGTCGGTATGATGTCTGGGGTCAGTACTATATGGTAACACTGACGTGTCGGCATGATGTCTTGGGTCAGTACTATATGGTAACACTGATGTGTCGGTATGATGTCTGGGGTCAGTACTATATGGTAACACTGATGTGTCGGTATGATGTCTGGGGTCAGTACTATATGGTAACACTGAGGTGTCGGTATGATGTCTGGGGTCAGTACTATATGGTAACACTGACGTGTGTGTATGATGTCTGGGGTCAGTACTATATGGTAACACTGAGGTGTCAGTATGATGTCTGGGGTCAGTACTATATGGTAACACTGAGGTGTCGGTATGATGTCTGGGTCAGTACTATATGGTAACACTGAGGTGTCGGTATGATGTCTTGGGTCAGTACTATATGGTAACATTGAGGTGTCGGTATGATGTCTGGGGTCAGTACTATATGGTAACACTGACGTGTCGGTATGATGTCTCGGGTCAGTACTATATGGTAACACTGAGGTGTCGGTATGATGTCTCGGGTCAGTACTATATGGTAACACTGAGGTGTCGGTATGATGTCTGGGGTCAGTACTATATGGTAACACTGAGGTGTCGGTATGATGTCTGGGTCAGTACTATATGGTAACACTAAGGTGTCGGTATGATGTCTGGGGTCAGTACTATATGGTAACACTGAGGTGTCGGTATGATGTCTGGGGTCAGTACTATATGGTAACACTAAGGTGTCGGTATGATGTCTGGGGTCAGTACTATATGGTAACACTGAGGTGTCGGTATGATGTCTGGGGTCAGTACTATATGGTAACACTGAGGTGTCGGTATGATGTCTCGGGTCAGTACTATATGGTACTGGGGTCAGTACTATATGGTAACACTGAGGTGTCGGTATGATGTCTGGGGTCAGTACTATATGGTAACACTAAGGTGTCGGTATGATGTCTGGGTCAGTACTATATGGTAACACTGAGGTGTCGGTATGATGTCTGGGGTCAGTACTATATGGTAACACTAGGTGTCGGTATGATGTCTGGGGTCAGTACTATATGGTAACACTGAGTGTCGGTATGATGTCTGGGGTCAGTACTATATGGTAACACTGAGGTGTCGGTATGATGTCTCGGGTCAGTACTATATGGTAACACTGACGTGTCGGTATGATGTCTGGGGTCAGTACTATATGGTAACACTGAGGTGTCGGTATGATGTCTGGGGTCAGTACTATATGGTAACACTGATGTGTCGTATGATGCTCGGGTCAGTACTAATTATATGGCGTAACATGCTGTGTCTCAGTATGATACCATATAGTACTGACCCGAGGCATCATACTGACACATCGTGTTCCATATAGTACTGACCCCAGACATCATACCGACATCGTCAGTGTTACCTATATGGTAACTGACGAGTGCAGTATGACTGTCAGACAATATGGTACACTATTAGTACTGACCTCGGGTCAGTACTATATGGTACACTGATGTGTCAGTATGTACCATATAGTACTGACCCAGAGCATCATACTGACACATCGTGTTGCCATATAGTACTGACCCCAGACATCATACCGACACTCAGTGTTACCATATAGTACTGACCCGAGCATCATACCAGACACTCAGTGTTACCATATAGTACTGACCTGAGGCATCATACCGACACCTCAGTGTTACCATATACTACTGACCCAGACATCATGCCGTCACCTCAGTGTTACCATATAGTACTGACCCAGAACATTTCCGACACCTGAGTGTTACCATATAGTACTGACCCAGCATTATACGACATGTCAGTGTTACCATATAATACTGACCCGAGGCATCATACCGAATGTCGTGTTACCATATAGTACTGACCCGAGATATCATACTGACACGTCTAGTGTTACCATATAGCACTGACCCCAGACATCATATCGACACCTCAGTGTTACCATATAGTACTGACCCCAGACATCATACAGACATGTCAGTGTTACCATATAGTACTGACCCAGGGCATCATACCGACACCTCCGTGTTACCATATAGTACTGACCCCAGACATCATACCGACACTCAGTGTTACCGTATAGTACTGACCCCAGACATCATACCGACACCTCAGAGTTACCATATAGTACTGACCCCAGACATCATACCGACACATCAGTGTTACCATATAGTACTGACCCCAGACATCATACTGACACCTCAGTGTTACCATATAGCACTGACCCCAGACATCATACCGACACATCAGTGTTACCATATAGTACTGACCCCAGACATCATACTGACACCTCAGTGTTACCATATAGCACTGACCCCAGACATCATACCGCACCAGTGTCATATACTGACCCAGACATCTTGACACGTGTTACCATATAGTACTGACCAGACATCAACTGACCTCAGTGTACCATATCTGACCCGACACTACTGACACATCAGTGTTACCATATAGTACTAACCCGACATCATACGACACCTCATGTTACATATAATGATCCAACTCATACCGACACCTCAGTGTACATATAGTACTGACCAGAATATACGAACCTCAGTGTACCAAGTATGCCAGACATCATACCGACACCTCAGTGTTACCATATAGTACTGACCCCAGACATCATACTGACACCTCAGTGTTACCATATAGTACTGACCCGAGGCAACACTGAGGTGTCGGTATGATGTCTGGGGTCAGTACTATATGGTAACAGATGTGTCGGTATGATGTTTGGGGTCGGTACGAGGTCGTAGATACCAAACATGTTACTTTTACTGTTATCTAAGTGTGAAAAAAAACAGACGTTTTTAAAGAAAAAGAATTGCACTTTTTGCCCCATGTTCCGCACCCCGTGGCGTTCTCATGTATCTTGGGCTGTGTGACGGCTTATTTTTTGTATTTTGAGCTGATGTTTCTATTGATGCCATGTTTGGGTAGATGCAATGTTTTGATCGCCTGTTATCACATTTTATTGCAAAGTTGAGCTGCTGCCCATCTGAGTGCAGGGGAAATGATCACTCCCTGCCGATGATGTCACTGGGACATCACAGGCAGGAGGTGGATCAGGACAGCTTCCGGGGTCATTACAGTACCCCGGGCTGTCCAGGTTACGGCATTAAGATCCAGTGATCGATTCATGGGACCTTCAGTCCTGGCGAGGAACAGAATAATCCCCACCGGGTGCTTTGCATCACGCTGTCAATGAATGACTGTGTGATCCACACAGATCGCAGATCTGATCAGCGCTGTTAGATACATACATCTCAGCTGATGAGATCAGATGTGTGGGGAGGAATTCCAGTTTCTCCTTAAACCCCATTACTCCAGTGTATAACATTTGACCCCATTGCCTTTGGTCATTAAAGGGGTTGTCCACTACTTGGAAAACCCCATTCCAATCCGCTATATTTGCCCCATGTTAAAGAGATAAAAGCTTGCGCTTCCCTGCTGTGATGGCGCCATTCGAGCGGTGTTGGCCCTCGCTCACCCGAGGCTCACTTGAGGTTGGTTTGCGCCTAATCAATGCTGGCTTCACCTTTAAGAGTAAGTGAGCAGCAGACGTAGCGCTCACTTTCTTTTGATTCACTTACTCATCTTAAACCGGGTAGAGAGAAGCCGTCAGTGATTTGGTTGCAGGGCTTACGTGATGTAACAACCTCATGTGAGCCTTAGGAGAGTGAATGCTGATACTGCTGAAATGACACTGGCATGGGTTAACATATGGACACCTTTTTGGTCATCTGCCATAGCTGCAGACCCAATCTTCTTCTAGTATTAACATCAGCACAAACACTGCGCCTGCCGGGAACTTCATGGCCAAGCAGCTTCAGCCGTACATCACCAAGCACAAACGCTGCTCCCTCCAGGAGCTTCATAGCTGAGCAGTTGCAGCCGTACATCACCAAACACAAATACTCCACCTGCCGGGAGCTTCATAGCCGAGCAGATGCAGCTGTACTTCACCAAGCACAAACGCTGCGCCCACCGGGAGCTTCATGGGTGAGCAGCTGCAGACGTACTTCACCAAGCACAAACGCTGCGCCCACCGGGAACTTCATGGACAAGCAGCTGCAGCCGTACACCACCAAGCACAAACACTGCACCCACCGGGAGCTTAATGGCCGAACAGCTGCAGTCGTACACCACCAAGCACAATGCTGAGCATCAGATGGAGTAGTGTACAGCCGACAATACTGAACTCTGGTGGAGACATGTTCTGTGCAGTGACAGATCACACTGCTCTGTCTGTGTCTGATGGAGGAGTCTGGGTTTGGTGGTTTCAGGACAACGTTCCCCCCTGACTGCATTGTGCTATACAGCTGGTGGAGGAGGAGGATGCTCTGGGCTGCTATCAGGGGGCGATCTCAGTAATGGGAAATCTTAATCTTGAGCACAAGACATTGTGGACAATTGTAGCTTTTAACTTAGTGGGAACAGTTTGGGGGAGACCCTATCTGCTCCCCATGACTGTGCTCAGTGCACAAGCCTATAGAAACAGACTAATGCTATTAAAGATTTGCAATAATTGGGGGCCCTGTTGGAGCTTTCACATCGGGGCCCCTGAGCTTCATGTTACACCACTGCTCAAGAACGTCTAACTAGATCTTGTTCACTATATTTAACATGAACTCTTGTTTGCAGGTACAAGCGATTACTGCATTCCCTGACCCATCTATTGTGGAGGCTTCTAGGAGGGGGGTGTGTGAGCACGCCGAGCTCTCTAAAACATATAAAATCCTAAAACAGGTAAATACGTCCAGAAAATACAATGCAAAAAAAAGAATCATTCCTTTACAATGGTGATCAATGAGGCTGTATTTACAAATATGTCTGCAACAAAACGATACATTGTTAAGATCAATTTTATCTGTGGGGCAAATGCTTATTCCTCTGCCTCCTCTATGGGCATGTGTGCTCAGCTCAGTGGAGTGTGCATGTGTTTTTGCAATGAGGACTGAAAGCTGTTGCAGGATAACTGTTTGTTTTAACTTGGGGCGATGATAGAAAATTGCAGCACATAGATGATATTATTTCCCGACATGCTTTCCATATATCTTGTGGTTGTAAAATTATATATCAAAATACACCGAAAATATTCACATCGAATTAGCAGATTCTGATTGAATTTATGAATTGTAAAGTAATTGCTGCAGATCTTATGGTGTTATATAAGCTACATGTGGATCCAACCTATAGGGAATGTCCTCCAGATTTCCTTTGGGTATTTCCCCATATATTCCTCAATATACTTGCATTGGTAGATAATATTTAGCTAAGGGCAGAAACACACTAGGTGAGTTGCATGCGAGTATCTCACATGCATCTCGCATGACTCACCGTCACAGGTGTGATGAGACTGTAGAGGCCAATCGCAGAAGGTCCCAGCGTTTGGCCAAACAGTCATTTTCTTAGGACTTTGACTGTTTGACCCCGGTAATAAAGGGTTAATATGTGCCGAATAACTTGTCACCATGTCTCTAGGGACATCCCTCCCTAGAGACATGGTGGCTAAATTCATTGGTGGTTCAGGGGTTAATGGCTTAAATTTCTGATTTGCTGGCATTTGTCGTTTTTTTGTAATGAATTCAGAAAGCCGGCGGCTCCTGCTGTCAGCGCGCGTTATGCTACGCAATTTGCGTAAGCACAGTGCTGGGCAGCGTCCTCTATGAGGAGTTGTCCCAGCTACTTACGCAAATTGCGTAGTGAAGCTGCCGCTATCCATGGTGCTGAGGATGTCAGCGTCACCTCTATGGCCAGCGCTCCGGAGTTTCAATGCGCGCAGGCTGCTCAGCTAAGTGACAAAGCAATCACTGGAAGTTGGAACACCTGAGCAGCCCAACACCCCAGAACCAGAATGGAGAACTGCACTGAAAATCATCATACTGACAGCTCATCACATCAGATAAAAAACACAGCATAATCACTATAGCGTCCTATACACACTGAGCAGAGGGATCCTGACACTGAATATCAGTCAGGACAGAGAGTTCTAAAAATGTCTGGAACAAATGCAATTTTGCACTTATCAACAGTTGGCATCATGAACCAAGTCTGTTTCTAATTCTCATTATTTCTATTTTAGCTTCAAGAAATTGAGTCTGTGCCTCTCTCCAAGGTGGATTATACCTGGAAGGGGAAACAGGGTGAATATTATGTTTATGGTCTGGAGAATAAAGCTTACTGCGAGAGCTACCCCAAAAAATGCTGCTGCGCCATCATGTGACCAGAGCAAGAAGAGCAGCTGAAATCCGCAGGATATCATCATCATCATCATCATCACGCGCATTGTAAACACTTACTGATGCATCAGATATTTCCTTACTCCCCTGCTACTTTTTAAAGGGAACCAACCACCAGGATTCACCCATCTGTGAATCAGTGCAGCAGGTGATTGATGTGTGCAGCATGACATCACTATTTGGGTTTTTTTTTATTCCTCCCCTGTGGGCTTGGCAGTCTGCTGTAAGCCGATCCCTCTCATCCAGGAAGGTAGGCAGGGGTTGGGGTCGGTTTACAGCAGATTGCCAAGCCCACAGGGGAGGAATAAAAAAACAAAAAACAGTGATGTCATGTTGCACTGATTTACAGGTGGTTAATCAATGGTGGTTGGTTCCCTTTAAAGGGGGGAAATTATACCCGAAACTGCAAATCTCACATTTGGGAATTACTCTTTTGCTTTTACCTTCTGGTGTCTGAAAAATGACTGATAGGATGACATTGAAATCTCACACACGACCGAGTCGATATGAGTATACCATAGAGAGGGGGAGGGGAAGAGTTATTTTCCTGCACTGATCCTGGTGCATTATAGGAGGAACCGCGCTGCAGCAATCAGGAACCTAAGTCTCAGCTTTGGTTGGAGTTACCCTTTAAATAATTCTCTTTTATAAGCTTTAATGTAACGTTCAATATAATCCTGAATCTTGTATAAGGGCTCAGTGTGACCCGCAGTCAGAGGTGTGTAAACAACGCCCGAATGTTCTAATGATCAGAAATAAAAAGGAAACATTGTAATCAATATTCCAGTGTGACTCACACAATGTATTAACACCTTACAGAAACAACTACGCCCAAATCTGACCCCCGAGGAGCCAGCGAGGGAACACGCTTCTGTGTTACAGCTAAAGATTAGTTATAAGTTGTAATATTTAAGAATGAATGGTGGGGTCTGCAGAGAACGCTGACCGGGTCTGTCATCACAGCTGTCCACTTAAGTTATAACAGCCAATCAGAGCTCAGTTTTCATTTTACCCAATCAGAGCTCAGTTTTTATTTTATCCAATCAGAGCTCAGTTTTCATCTTACTCAATCAGAACTCAATTTTCATTTCACCCAGAGCTCAGTTTTTATAAAATCCAATCAGAGCTCAGCATTTATTTTACCCAATCAGAACTCGTTTTTCATTTTATCCAATTAGAGCTCAGCATTCATCTTACTCAATCAGAACTCTGTTTTCATTTCACCCAATCAGAGCTCAATTTTCATTTCACCCAGAGCTCAGTTTTTATTTTATCCAATCAGAGCTCAGTTTTTATTTTACCCAATCAGAGCTCAGCATTCATTTTACCCAATCAGAGCTCAGCATTCATTTTATCCAATCAGAGCTCAGTTTTTATTTTACCCAATCAGAGCTCAGCTGTCATTTTACCCAATCAGAGCTCAGTGTTTATTTTTACCCAATCAGAGCTCAGTTTGCATTTTACCCAGAGACAGAATCTTAAGAAAATATTCAGAACCTCACAGGAGCAATTAATACAGGTAATGAGTGCAGAATAGGAGGAAAAACTAACAGGTCTGTGAGAGCAGAATTCTTGCTGGTTGGTCGGGGATCAAATACTTATATCAAGCAATATAATGCAAATTAATTATGTAGAAGTCATATAATGTGACTTTGGGGGGTGGGGGGGTTAGATTCTGTCTCTGAAGTGATAATAATCATAGACCCCTCCATTCTTTGTAGGTGGGAACACATGCAAAATCAGCAGAGTATCAAATACTTATTTTCTCCCCTGTAGATTCTATTTTCTAATACAACTACTGTACATCCCTCTTATAAGTGTTATTCCACTTTTGACTCTGCCTCCACCTTGTGGACATCTTTGGCATTGCACTGTTACATCGCTTTCTTACGCTATATGCTGTGACAGCATAAATGTTATAAGACCAGGGGCGTAACTACAACAGGTGCAGGGGTTACGATCGCACCCAGGCCCCAAAGTCCCTTTGGCCCATAGAAAAAGACTAATACTATTAAAGATTTGCAATGATTGGGGGCCCCATTGGAGCTTTCGCATCGGGGCCCCTGGGCCTGAAGTTACGCCGCTGTGCATAAACCTACTATTCGGCCACCCCTAAACAGTGCTCACAAGCAGAAACAGTTGCAGTGGGTCCAGATATACATGAAGACTAATTATCAAACAGTCTTGTTTACTAATGAGTGCCGAGCAACCCTGGATGGTCCAGATGGATGGAGGAGTGGATGGTTGGTGGATGCCACCATGTCCCAACAAGGCTGCGACGTCAGCAAGGAGGTGGAGGAGTCATGTTTTGGGCTGGAATCATAGGGAAACAGCTGGTAGGCCCCTTTAAGGTTCCTGAAGGTGTGAAAATGACTTCTGCAAAGTATATAGAGTTTCTGACTGAGAACTTTCTTCCATGGTACAAAAAGCAAAAATGTGCAGCTCTGGGAGGCTAATCTGACATCATGCAAAGAAATACAAGCAGAAACTCTCCAGAAACTCACAAGTTCAATGGATGCAAGAATTGTGAAGGTGACATCAAAGAAGGGTTCCTGTGTTACCATGTAACTTGGCCTGTTAGGAGGTTTTGGAGTTAAATAGCTTTTTATTTCAGTGAATGTGACCTCCTAATGCTGCAAATTCAACAAATCAGCATTTTCTGTTCTTTCAAACATCAAATGTTTAGAAACTCTCCTGTGCCGAATAATTTAGATCAGGGCATTTAGAGGGTTTATAATTGTGGAGATTATACTGTTATCATTGGGAGATTTCTTCAATAACATTCGATGTATCCTCTAACGGGTGATGACTTATTACACTGACTGTCATCTGCACCGACCATTTAGGAGAATCAGAGAAAAAGAACATTTGCATAATAATTTGGAACATGGTGCAGGCACAGATTACCGACTCCCGAGACCCGACTGGAAGAAATGAGACGTCTTAACTCGCTAAAGTAGCAAATTAGGAGATCGGAGAAATGTTTTCTAAATAAACACCCGTCTCCTTAAAGGAACACTGCATCTAAAAAGTCTATTGTTTCTGGCTATCAGCCCCCAAGTCAGTGGAGTCACGTGGACTTGCTAGTGCCCGGGGCAAGGGAAATACTCTGTGCCCCCCCCAAACCTTCGAACTGGAAAACCTTCCACCAGTCCAATATTCAACCAATACATGCTAATCTTATGTGCTCTCTGTTGCTGCCTATGCAGAGCTCAGCAGGTAAACAGAGTTATTCTTTGGCAATGCTGACTGCATGAGGTTTATAATCTTTTAGGAGGAATTTCTACAAGATTTTGGAACTTTCTGGGGGAATTTGTGTCCCTTAAAGCAGAAGATCATTAGTAGGTGACGCTGATGTTGGGGAGAAGCCGGGCTCACAATCTCTGGTCTACTTCATAATGGGGCCGAGGTCTGGGCTCTGTGCAGCCGCTCATGTTCTTCCTCCATGTCTGTATGGAGCTTGTGCACTGAGCAAAGTCATTGGGGAACAGAGAAGGGTCTTCCCCAAACTCTTTCCACAAAGCTGAAGCTACAATTGTCCACAATGTCTTGTGCTGAAACACTGAACTAAGAGTCTGAGGATGATCCCAGAAAAACAAGCCCACATTGTCCTCCTCCACCATCTGTACAGGGAGCACAATGATGTCAAGGGGTAACGTCACCAAACCCAGACTCTTCTAACAGACGCATGTAGAGAAGTGTCATCCGTCACTGCACAAAACACGTCTCCTCCAGAGTCCAGTGGTGGCTTTACACTACTCCATCAGACGCTCGGCATTGTGCTTGGTGATGTACGGCTTTACACCGCTCCCTCTGATGCTCAGCACTGTGCTTGGTGATGTACGGCTTTACACTGCTCCCTCTGATGCTCAGCACTGTGCTTGGTGATGTACGGCTTTACACCGCTCCCTCTGATGCTCAGCACTGTGCTTGGTGATGTACGGCTTTACACTGCTCCTTCTGATGCTCAGCATTGTGCTTGGTGATGTACGGCTTCACATCGCTCCCTCTGATGCTCAGCATTGTGCTTGATGTACGGCTTCACATCGCTCCCTCTGATGCTCAACATTTTACTTGGTGACATACGGCTTTACACTGCTTCATCTGATGCTCGGCACTGTGCTTGGTGATGTACGGCTTTACACTGCTCCATCCAACGCTCGGCACTGTGCTTGGTGATGTACAGGTTTACACTGCTCCATCCGACGCTCGGCACTGTGCTTGGTGATGTACAGGTTTACACTACTCCATCCGACGCTCGGCATTGTGTCTGGTGATGTATAGCTTTAAACCGCTCCATCAGATGCTCGGCATTGTGCTTGGTGATGTTCAGGTTTACATCGCTCTATCAGACGCTCGGCATTATGCTTGGTGATGTACGGCTTTACATTGCTCCATCCGACACTCAGCATTGTGCTTGGTGATGTTCAAGTTTACATCTCTACATCCGTCGCTCGGCATTGTGCTTGGCACATAAATAAAGATTTATATATGTAACTCAGGATCAGTAACGTAATGTATGTACACAGTGACTGCACCAGCAGAATAGTGAGTGCAGCTCTGGAGTATAATACAGGAGGTAACTCAGGATCAGTAATGTAATGTATGTACACAGTGACTGCACCAGCAGAATAGTGAGCGCAGCTCTGGAGTATAATACAGGAGGTAACTCAGGATCAGTAATGTAATGTATGTACACAGTGACTGCACCAGCAGAATAGTGAGTACAGCTCTGGAGTATAATACAGGAGGTAACTCAGGATCAGTAATGTAATGTATGTACACAGTGACTGCACCAGCAGAATAGAGAGTGCAGCTCTGGAGTATAATACAGGAGGTAACTCAGGATCAGTAATGTAATGTATGTACACAGTGACTGCACCAGCAGAATAGAGAGTGCAGCTCTGGAGTATAATACAGGAGGTAACTCAGGATCAGTAATGTAATGTATGTATACAGTGAGTGCAGCTCTGGAGTATATACTGCCTGTACACATCTCTGGTCCCTGTATACTGTGTCTCAGGTGGTGTGTGCAGTGTGAGGTGTTATATGACTGTGTGCAGACATTGGAGCAGACCTGTACAGAGTCACCACCCTGCACATGTGACTCAGCCATTCTTTAGCTCCTGTAGAACTACAGCTCCCATCATGCAGTGCGGCCGCTCTCCCGGGTGATGGCGGCTCTACTAGTGGATCGGGGCAGTCTTAATTGATGAATGCGCATGCGCAACATGCACGCGCGGGACGCGTGCACTCGCCGCCGCGCGAGCTCGCGCGCACATGGCGCATGCGCAGTAGATACGGCTGCAGGCAATTCAAGTTCAGCGCGCTGCCAACCTTCTTCTCCCGCGCGTTTTGGGCCCTTGCCAAGACATCACTGCTCCCGGTATTAACCCTTTATGGGGGGGCTTCCCGGTATTAACCCTTTAGGGGGGGGCTTCCCGGTATTAACCCTTTAGGGGGGGGGGGCTTGTAACACTGCTCCCCGGTATTAACCCTTTAGGGGGGCTTCTAACACTGCTCCCCGGTATTAACCCTTTATGGGGGGGCTTCTAACACTGCTCCCCGGTATTAACCCTTTATGGGGGGGCTTCTAACCCTTTGCTCCCGGTTTAACCCTTTAGGGGGGGGGGGCTTGTAACACTGCTCCCCGGTATTAACCCTTTATGGGGGGGCTTCTAACACTGCTCCCCAGTATTAACCCTTTAGGGGGGGGTTCTAACACTGCTCCCCGGTATTAACCCTTTATGGGGGGGCTTCTAACACTGCTCCCCGGTATTAACCCTTTAGGGGGGGGGTTCTAACACTGCTCCCCGGTATTAACCCTTTATGGGGGGGTCCGTGTATGGATGGATAGGGGGTCCCTTATGGCGGGGGTCCGTGTATGGATGGATAGGGGGTCCCTTATGGCGGGGGTCCGTGTATGGATGGATAGGGAGTCCCTTATGGCGGGGGCCCGGGTATGGATGGATAGGGGGTCCCTTATGGCGGGGGTCCGTGTATGGATGGATAGGGGGTCCCTTATGGCGGGGGTCCGTGTATGGATGGATAGGGGGTCCCTTATGGCGGGGGCCCGGGTATGGATGGATAGGGGTCCATTACTGCGGAGGGGGCTGTGTACGGATAGATAGGGGGGTCCCTTACTGTGGGGGGCCTGTGTACGGATAGATAGAGGGGTCTGTGTATGGATAGTTAGGAGGGTCCCTTATGGCGGGGGCCCGTGTATGGATGGATAGGGGCTCCCTTATGGCGGGGGTCCGTGTATGGATGGATAGGGGGTCCCTTATGGCGGGGGTCCGTGTATGGATGGATAGGGGGTCCCTTATGGCGGGGGCCCGGGTATGGATGGATAGGGGTCCATTACTGCGGAGGGGGCTGTGTACGGATAGAAAGGGGGGTCCCTTACTGTGGGGGGCCTGTGTACGGATAGATAGAGGGGTCTGTGTATGGATAGTTAGGAGGGTCCCTTATGGCGGGGGCCCGTGTATGGATGGATAGGGGGTCCCTTATGGCGGGGGTCCGTGTATGGATGGATAGGGGGTCCCTTATGGCGGGGGTCCGTGTATGGATGGATAGGGGGTCCCTTATGGCGGGGGCCCGGGTATGGATGGATAGGGGGTCCCTTATGGCGGGGGCCCGGGTATGGATGGATAGGGGTCCATTACTGCGGAGGGGGCTGTGTACGGATAGAAAGGGGGTCCCTTACTGTGGGGGGCCTGTGTACGGATAGATAGAGGGGTCTGTGTATGGATAGTTAGGAGGGTCCCTTATGGCGGGGGCCCGTGTATGGATGGATAGGGGGTCCCTTATGGCGGGGGTCCGTGTATGGATGGATAGGGGGTCCCTTATGGCGGGGGTCCGTGTATGGATGGATAGGGGGTCCCTTATGGCGGGGGCCCGGGTATGGATGGATAGGGGGTCCCTTATGGCGGGGGCCCGGGTATGGATGGATAGGGGTCCATTACTGCGGAGGGGGCTGTGTACGGATAGAAAGGGGGGTCCCTTACTGTGGGGGGCCTGTGTACGGATAGATAGAGGGGTCTGTGTATGGATAGTTAGGAGGGTCCCTTATGGCGGGGGCCCGTGTATGGATGGATAGGGGGTCCCTTATGGCGGGGGTCCGTGTATGGATGGATAGGGGGTCCCTTATGGCGGGGGTCCGTGTATGGATGGATAGGGGGTCCCTTATGGCGGGGGCCCGGGTATGGATGGATAGGGGGTCCCTTATGGCGGGGGCCCGGGTATGGATGGATAGGGGTCCATTACTGCGGAGGGGGCTGTGTACGGATAGAAAGGGGGGTCCCTTACTGTGGGGGGCCTGTGTACGGATAGATAGAGGGGTCTGTGTATGGATAGTTAGGAGGGTCCCTTATGGCGGGGGCCCGTGTATGGATGGATAGGGGGTCCCTTACTGTTTTGGGGGGCTGTGTACGGATAGATGGGGGTGCCTTACTGTGGGGGGGCTGCTTATGGATAGATAGGGCGTCCCTAGAAAGTCGCACGTTGTTGCTGCGGATTTTCTGTACGGAAAGATGGATTAATACCGGGAGCAGTGTTAGAAGCCCCCCCCCCTAAAGGGTTAATACCGGGGAGCAGTGTTACAAGCCCCCCCCCTAAAGGGTTAATACCGGGAGCAAAGGGTTAATACCGGGAGCAGTGATGTAAGTCTTAGCAAGGCGCCAAAACGAGAAGGCGGGAGGAGGTTGGCGGCGCGCAGTGTCGGCACCGCGTGAAATTGAATTGACAGCAGCCGTATTTACTGCGCATGCGCCAGGTGCGCGCGAGCTCGCGCGGCGGCGAGTGCACGCGTCCCGCGCGTGCATGTTGCGCATGCGCATTGATCAATTAAGTCTGCCCCGATCCCCTAGTTTAATGTGCCCGAAATGTACTAGGGGATCGGGGCAGTCTCAATTGATACATGCGCATGCGTAACATGCACGCGTGGGACTCGCGTGCACTCGCTGCCGCGCGAGCTCGCGCGCACCTGGCGCATGCGCAGTAGATACGGCTGCTGTCAAATCACGAGCAGATCCCTGCAGTCGAATCCTTCTTCTGCGCATGCGCGCGGCAGTCGCGCGCTCGGCTCTAGTGCAAAACACTGGCGCGCTTAAGGCTTCTGCATGGTATTAATCCTTTAGGTTCTTTTTTATTAGGACTGGGTCTTACTAGGGGGGGGCGGGCTGTGTATGGATAGTTGGGGGTCTTACTAGGGGGGGGCTGTGTATGGATAGATGGGGTGTGCTTACTACACTGGATGTGTGCGTACGTGGATGTGCGTGCGTGGATGTGCATGCGTGTGTGGATGTCAGAGTGCGTGGATGTGCTTGCGTTGATGTGTGCGTGGATGTGCGTGCAAAGATGTGTGCGTACATGGATGTGTGCGTGGATGTCAGCATGCGTGTGTGGATGTCAGCGTGCGTGCGTGGATGTGTGCGTTCGTGGATGTCACCATGCTTGGATGTGCGTGCGTGGATGTCAGCGTGCGTGCGTGCTTGAACGTGTGCGTGCGTGGATGTCCGTGCGTGGTTGTGTGCGTGCGTGGATGATGGGTGCAACAAGGGATCAAGTGTCCTCTTGTTATAGTCTCTGGAATCATAGTCATGGTGCACTGTATGACAGATCATTGTCATACAGTGCACCACAACTCTGACCCCCGAGACTAGGAAGAGGACACTTGATCCCTTGCTGTAGTCTCTGGATTGAGCAGAGGCGATCGAGCATCGTGGGACCTTCGTTGTGGACTACGTCGGAGGCGATCGAGCGTCGTGGGACCTTCGTTGTGGAGTACGTCGGAGGCGATCGAGCGTCGTGGGACCTTCGTTGTGGACTACGTCGGAGGCGATCGAGCGTCGTGGGACCTTCGTTGTGGACTACGTCGGAGGCGATCGAGCGTCGTGGGACCTTCGTTGTGGACTACGTCGGATCTTTATAATTAAGATGGAGTCTGAATTTTGTTTGTGTTTTTTTTTTCAAATAAAAAGATTTTTCTATGCGTGTATTTTCTGACTATTTACCAGAGATTCCTAATGGCGGGTCTAACATTGGCCCTATATTATGAATCTCGGGCTTAGTGCCAGCTGCCAATAAAAAGCTGGCATTAACCCCTTTATTACCCAGTTTGCCACCGGCACCAGGGCAACTGGAAGAGCATGGGTACAGCGCCAGAAAATGGCGCTTCAATGAATGCGCCATTTTCTGGGGCGGCTGCGGGCTGCAATTCGCAGCATGGGGGGCCCAGAACGCTTGGGCCTTTCCATGCTGAGGTTTCCAGCCCCCAGCTGCCTAGTTGTACCTGGCTGGGCCAAAAATATGGCGGAGCCCTATGTCATTTTTTTTTCAAGAATTAGTTCTAGAAATTAAAAAAAATGGGCTTCGCTGTATTTTTGGTTGCAGCCAGGTACGAGGCAGCTGGGGGTTACTGGCAGTCTGTAGCTGCCAAGTTGTACCTGGCTGAACCAAAAATATGGCGGAGCCCCACGTAATTTTTTTTTATAGAATTAGTTCTAGAACTAAAAAAAGGCCTTTGCTGTATTTTTTGTAGCCAGCCAGGTACAACTTGGCAGCTGGCGGACTTGAATCCTCAGCGTGGAGAGACCCAAATGTTGTGGGCCCCCCACGTTGCAAATTTCAACCCACAGCCACCCAAGAAAATAGCGCATTCGTTAGAGGCGGCATTTTCTGGTGCTGTACCCTAACTCTTCCAGTTGCCCTTGTGCACACGGGTTCTCCATACACGACATGGTGTCCGCTAACAATTTCAATGTTCAGGCACACAGGGAGGGGCTCTCCATACCCGACATGGTTTCCGCTAACAATTGGATCTAATTTTCCATTGAAATTGTAAGCACATCCACGCACTCTGACATCCACACACGCATGCACATCCACGCACACATCCACGCACGCACATCCACGTACGCACACATCCAGTGTAGTAAGCCCCCCCATCTATCCATACACAGCCCCCCCTAGTAAGACCCCCAACTATCCATACACAGCCCGCCCCCCCCCCAGTAAGACCCCCAACTATCCATACACAGCCCGCCCCCCCCTAGTAAGACCCAGTCCTAATAAAAAAGAACCTAAAGGATTAATACCATGCAGAAGCCTTAAGCGCGCCAGTGTTTTGCACTAGAGCCGAGCGCGCGACTGCCGCGCGCATGCGCAGAAGAAGGATTCGACTGCAGGGATCCGCTCGTGATTTGACAGCAGCCGTATCTACTGCGCATGCGCCAGGTGCGCGCGAGCTCGCGCGGCAGCGAGTGCACGCGAGTCCCACGCGTGCATGTTACGCATGCGCATGTATCAATTGAGACTGCCCCGATCCCTAGTACATTTCGGGCACATTAAACTAGGGGATCGGGGCAGACTTAATTGATCAATGCGCATGCGCAACATGCACGCGCGGGACGCGTGCACTCGCCGCCGCGCGAACTCGCGCGCACCTGGCGCATGCGCAGTAAATACGGCTGCTGTCAATTCAATTTCACGCGGTGCCGACACTGCGCGCCGCCAACCTCCTCCCGCCTTCTCGTTTTGGCGCCTTGCTAAGACTTACATCACTGCTCCCGGTATTAACCCTTTGCTCCCGGTATTAACCCTTTGCTCCCGGTATTAACCCTTTAGGGGGGGGGGGCTTGTAACACTGCTCCCCGGTATTAACCCTTTAAGGGGGGGGCTTCTAACACTGCTCCCGGTATTAATCCATCTTTCCGTACAGAAAATCCGCAGCAACAACGTGCGACTTTCTAGGGACCCCCTATCTATCCATAAACAGCCCCCCCACAGTAAGGCACCCCCATCTATCCGTACACAGCCCCCAAAACAGTAAGGGACCCCTATCCATCCATACACGGGCCCCCGCCATAAGGGACCCTCCTAACTATCCATACACAGACCCCTCTATCTATCCGTACACAGGCCCCCCACAGTAAGGGACCCCCCTATCTATCCGTACACAGCCCCCTCCGTAGTAATGGACCCCTATCCATCCATACCCGGGCCCCGCCATAAGGGACCCCCTATCCATCCATACACGGACCCCGCCATAAGGGACCCCCTATCCATCCTTACACGGACCCCCGCCATAAGGGACCCCCTATCCATCCATACCCGGGCCCCCGCCATAAGGGACCCCCTATCCATCCATACACGGACCCCCGCCATAAGGGACCCCCTATCCATCCATACCCGGGCCCCCGCCATAAGGGACCCCCTATCCATCCATACACGGACCCCCGCCATAAGGGACCCCCTATCCATCCATACCCGGGCCCCCGCCATAAGGGACCCCCTATCCATCCATACACGGACCCCGCCATAAGGGACCCCCTATCCATCCATACCCGGGCCCCCGCCATAAGGGACCCCCTATCCATCCATACACGGACCCCCGCCATAAGGGACCCCCTATCCATCCATACACGGGCCCCCGCCATAAGGGACCCTCCTAACTATCCATACACAGACCCCTCTATCTATCCGTACACAGGCCCCCCACAGTAAGGGACCCCCCTATCTATCCGTACACAGCCCCCTCCGCAGTAATGGACCCCTATCCATCCATACCCGGGCCCCCGCCATAAGGGACCCCCTATCCATCCATACCCGGGCCCCCGCCATAAGGGACCCCCTATCCATCCATACACGGACCCCCGCCATAAGGGACCCCCTATCCATCCATACCCGGGCCCCCGCCATAAGGGACCCCCTATCCATCCATACACGGACCCCCGCCATAAGGGACCCCCTATCCATCCATACACGGACCCCCGCCATAAGGGACCCCCTATCCATCCATACACGGGCCCCCGCCATAAGGGACCCTCCTAACTATCCATACACAGACCCCTCTATCTATCCGTACACAGGCCCCCCACAGTAAGGGACCCCCCTATCTATCCGTACACAGCCCCCTCCGCAGTAATGGACCCCTATCCATCCATACCCGGGCCCCCGCTATAAGGGACCCCTATCCATCCATACCCGGGCCCCCGCCATAAGGGACCCCCTATCCATCCATACACGGACCCCCGCCATAACGGACCCCCTATCCATCCATACACGGACCCCCGCCATAAGGACCCCTATCCATCCATACACGGGCCCCCGCCATAAGGGACCCTCCTAACTATCCATACACAGACCCCTCTATCTATCCGTACACAGGCCCCCCACAGTAAGGGACCCCCCTATCTATCCGTACACAGCCCCCTCCGCAGTAATGGACCCCTATCCATCCATACCCGGGCCCCCGCCATAAAGGACCCCCTATCCATCCATACACGGACCCCCGCCATAAGGGACCCCCTATCCATCCATACACGGGCCCCCGCCATAAGGGACCCTCCTAACTATCCATACACAGACCCCTCTATCTATCCGTACACAGGCCCCCCACAGTAAGGGACCCCCCTATCTATCCGTACACAGCCCCTCCGCAGTAATGGACCCCTATCCATCCATACCAGGCCCCCGCCATAAGGGACCCCCTATCCATCCATACACGGACCCCCGCCATAAGGGACCCCCTATCCATCCATACACGGACCCCCGCCATAAGGGACCCCCTATCCATCCATACCCGGGCCCCCGCCATAAGGGACCCCCTATCCATCCATACACGGACCCCCGCCATAAGGGACCCCCTATCCATCCATACACGGACCCCCCCATAAAGGGTTAATACCGGGGAGCAGTGTTAGAACCCCCCCCTAAAGGGTTAATACCGGGGAGCAGTGTTAGAAGCCCCCCCATAAAGGGTTAATACCGGGGAGCAGTGTTACAAGCCCCCCCCCCTAAAGAGTTAAACCGGGAGCAAAGGGTTAGAAGCCCCCCCATAAAGGGTTAATACCGGGGAGCAGTGTTAGAACCCCCCCTAAAGGGTTAATACCGGGGAGCAGTGTTAGAAGCCCCCCCTAAAGGGTTAATACCGGGGAGCAGTGTTAGAAGCCCCCCCATAAAGGGTTAATACCGGGGAGCAGTGTTAGAAGCCCCCCCCCTAAAGGGTTAATACCGGGGAGCAGTGTTACAAGCCCCCCCCCCCCCTAAAGGGTTAAACCGGGAGCAAAGGGTTAGAAGCCCCCCCATAAAGGGTTAATACCGGGGAGCAGTGTTACAAGCCCCCCCCCTAAAGGGTTAATACCGGGAGCAAAGGGTTAATACCGGGAGCAGTGATGTCTTGGCAAGGCGCCAAAACGCGCGGGAGAAGAAGGTTGGCGGCGCGCTGAACTTGAATTGCCTTCAGCCGTATCTACTGCGCATGCGCCATGTGGCGCGAGCTCGCGCGGCGGCGAGTGCACGCGTCCCGCGCGTGCATGTTGCGCATGCGCATTCATCAATTAAGACTGCCCCGATCCACTAGTTGAAAAAGAGACCAGACCGCTGCCACGGGGTTTCCTACGGAAAAACTAGGGGCGGAAGTGACGGTGTAATCTCGCGAGAACGGCACTGTGTCGCGTCATCAGGAATGTGGGCGTGATTTAGTATGCAAAAGCTGTGAGGGGGACTTCGTAGGATCACGTGACTAGTGAACTGTTAAGTACGCATGCGCGGGTTCCTCTTTCTTACCTGGTTCCACAGAAGCCGCGGGGGTCGCTGGGTTTGGTCACAATTTAGCATTTCTTGATATTTTATTTTTTTTGTTGTGTTAAAATATATTTGTTCTATATTAACTAATGAAAAAGTTAGTGTCAGAATCTCAGCATTGCGCCATGATGTGACGCCTGACATGTCTGGACCATTGCTGTCCTCACACAACACCCCAGATTACATCCACCGGTTGCTCCGGGCTGAGGCGAAGACTGTCGCAGTGTGTTTATTAGGGTTGTGTTCACACTGAAGTTAAGTGATGAGTTTATGATGCGGATAATGAGCAAAAACTGAAAAACTTGGGAGTTTCCTCTCAAACTCAGCAAAAAGCCTCAGTGTGAAAACCCTAAAACCTCCCCGTGTGGAGCCGCCCCCAGGTCATACACAACCCTGAAACCTCCCCGTGTGGAGCCGCCCCCAGGTCATACACAACCCTGAAACCTCCCCGTGTGGAGCCGCCCCCAGGTCATACACAACCCTGAAACCTCCCCGTGTGGAGCCGCCCCCAGGTCATACACAACCCTGAAACCTCCCCGTGTGGAGCCGCCCCCAGGTCATACACAACCCTGAAACCTCCCGTGTGGAGCCGCCCCCAGGTCATACACAACCCTGAAACCTCCCCGTGTAGAGCCGCCCCCAGGTCATACACAACCCTGAAACCTCCCCGTGTGGAGCCGCCCCCAGGTCATACACAACCCTGAAATTTCCCCATGTGGAGCCGCCCCCAGGTAATACACAACCCTGAAACCTCCCCGTGTGGAGCCGCCCCCAGGTCATACACAACCCTGAAACCTCCCCGTGTAGAGCCGCCCCCAGGTCATACACAACCCTGAAACCTCCCCGTGTGGAGCCGCCCCCAGGTCATACACAACCCTGAAACCTCCCCGTGTGGAGCTGCCCCCAGGTCATACACAATCGTGAAACCTCCCCTTGTGGAGCCGCCCCCAGGTCATACACAACCCTGAAACCTCCCCGTGTGGAGCCGCCCCCAGGTCATACACAACCCTGAAACCTCCCCGTGTGGAGCCGCCCCCAGGTCATACACAAACCTAAAATCTCCCCGCATGGAGCCACCCCCAGGTAAAATACAACCCTGAAACCTCCCGGTGTGGAGCCGCCCCCCAGGTCACACACAACCCTGAAACCTCCCCGTGTGGAGCCGCCCCCAGGTCCAACACAACCCTGAAACCTCACCCTGAAACCTCCCTGTGTGGAACCGTCCTCAGGTCAAACACAACCCTGAAACCTCCCCGTGTGGAGCCGCCCCCAGGTCCAACACAACCCTCAAACCTCCCCCTGAAACCTCCCCGTGTGGAGCCGCCCCCAGGTCATACACAACCCTGAAACCTCCCCGTGTGGAGCCGCCCCCAGGTCATACACAACCCTGAAACCTCCCCGTGTGGAGCCGCCCCCAGGTCATACACAACCCTGAAACCTCCCCGTGTAGAGCCGCCCCCAGGTCATACACAACCCTGAAACCTCCCCGTGTGGAGCCGCCCCCAGGTCATACACAACCCTGAAACCTCCCCGTGTGGAGCCGCCCCCAGGTCATACACAACCCTGAAACCTCCCCGTGTGGAGCCGCCCCCAGGTCATACACAACCCTGAAACCTCGCCGTGTGGAGCCGCCCCCAGGTCATACACAACCCTGAAACCTCCCCGTGTGGAGCCGCCCCCAGGTCATACACAACCCTGAAACCTCCCCGTGTGGAGCCGCCCCTAGGTCATACACAAACCTAAAATCTCCCGCATGGAGCCACCCCCAGGTAAAATACAACCCTGAAACCTCCCGGTGTGGAGCCGCCCCCCAGGTCAAACACAACCCTGAAACCTCCCCGTGTGGAGCCGCCCCAGGTCCAACACAACCCTGAAACCTCACCCTGAAACCTCCCTGTGTGGAACCGTCCTCAGGTCAAACACAACCCTGAAACCTCCCCGTGTGGAGCCGCCCCCAGGTCCAACACAACCCTGAAACCTCACCCTGAAACCTCCCCGTGTGGAGCCGTCCTCAGGTCAAACACAACCCTGAAACTTCCCCGTGTGGAGCCGCCCCCAGGTCAAACACAACCCTGAAACCTTCCTGTATGGAGCCGCCCCCAGGTCATACACAACCCTGAAACCTCCCTGTGTGGAGCAGCCCCCAGGTCAAACACAAACCTAAAACCTCCCCGTGTGGAGCCGCCCCCAGGTCAAACACAACCCTGAAACCTCCCCGTGTGGAGCCGCCCCCAGATCAAAAACAACCCTGAAACCTCCCGTGTGGAGCCACCCCCAGGTCATACACAAACCTAAAATCTCCCCGTGTGGAGCCGCCCCCAGGTCATACACAACCCTGAAACCTCCCCGTGTGGAGCCGTCCCCAGGTCAAACACAAACCTAAAACCTCCCCTTGTGGAGCCGCCCCCAGGTCAAACACAACCCTGAAACCTCCCCATGTGGAGCCGCCCCCAGGTCCAACACAACCCTGAAACTTCACCCTGAAACCTCCCTGTGTGGAATCGTCGTCAGGTCAAACACAACCCTGAAACTTCCCCGTGTGGAGCCGCCCCCAGGTCAAAACACAACCCTGAAACCTCCCCGTGTGGAGCCAACCCCAGGTCAAACACAACCCTGAACCTCCCTGTGTGGAGCCGCCCCGATCAAACACAACCCTAAAACCACCCCGTGTGGAGCCACCCCAGATTAAACACAACTCTAAAACCTTCCCGTTTGGAGCCGCCCCCAGGTCATACACAACCCTAAAACCTCCCTGTGTGGAGCCGCCCCCAGGTCAAACACAACCCTAAAACCTCCCCATGTGGAGCCGCCCCCAGGTCAAACACAACCCTAAAACCTCCCTGTGTGGATCCGCCCCCAGATCAAACACAACCCTAAAACCTCCCTGTGTGGAGCCGCCCCAGATCAAACACAACCCTAAAACCTCCCTGTGTGTAGCCGCCCCCAGAACAAACACAACCCTAAAACCTCCCTGTGTGGAGCCGTCCCCAGGTCAAACACAACCCTGAAACCTCCCCGTGTGGAGCCGTCCCCAGGTCAAACACAACCCTGAAACCTCCCCGTGTGGAACCGTCCCCAGGTCAAACACAACCCTGAAACCTCCCCGTGTGAAACCGTCCCCAGGTCAAACACAACCCTAAAACCTACCTGCGTGGAGCCGTCCCCAGGTCAAACACAACCCTGAAACCTCCCCGTGTGGAGCTGCCCTCAGGTCCAACACAACCCTAAAACCTCCCCGTGTGGAGCCGCCCCCAGGTCAAAGACAACCCTGAAACCTTCCTGTGTGGAGCCGTCGCCAGGTCAAACACAACCCTGAAACCTCCCCGTGTGGAGCCGTCCCCAGGTCATACACAACCCTGAAACCTCCCCGTGTGGAGCCACCCCCAGGTCAAGCACAACTCTAAAACCTTCCCATGTGGAGTCGCCCCTAGGTCAAACACAACCCTAAAACCTTCCCGTGCAGAGCCACCCCCAGGTCAAACACAACCCTGAAACCTCCATGCGTGGAGCCGCCCCCAGGTCAAACACAACCCTAAAGCCTCCCCGTGTGGAGCCATCGCCAGGTCAAACACAACCCTAAAACCTTCCCGTGCGGAGCCACCCCCTGGTCAAACACAACCCTGAAACCTCCATGCGTGGAGCCACCCCCAGGTCAAACACAACCCTAAAACCTCCCCGTGTGGAGCCGTCCCGGGACAAACACAACTCTGAAACCTCCCTGTGTGGAGCCGCCCCCAGGTCAAACACAACCCTAAAATGTCCCTGTGTGGAGCTGCCCCCCGATCAAATGTCGGGCCCACTGGGACGGGGGTACTCGGTACCGGACCAGTCTGCTACTGGGGAAGTCACGGGTGGTCCTGGTCCGGACCGTGTCCCGGGCTCGGCAAGAAAAGGGGAATATTTACAGGGGATTGTCAGTCGTGACGCCACCCACTATATACGGCCAGTGACGGGGCCGCCGCTGCTGCAGAACCTCCGGGGATGATGGAATGGCAGCGTAGATGGAATAGTTCCAGTGGATAGAACTATGTTCCCCGGGGCAGTAAGGGTTAAGTCTATTGTGGAATGTTCAGTACACTTACTGTGCAGACGCTGCAGGAATCTCTCCTCAATGCTGGTGCTGACAGGCTGTGCTGTGCCTTTGCAGGTGGGAGAATCATTGTAATCCTGTATGGAGGGAATGTCACTAAGCAGATGGAATCAGACAAGGGAGGCAGATTCAGGGTCTCCATGTTTACTCTCCAAGCTCTTCAAAGCACTTCACACTGCAGTTACAGTTCAAGTACAATTCAAGTACAGTTCTTACACGTCTCAGTTCAAGTACACGGGCACACTCTCCCTCCCCGGGTTCCCTTTACTCCCTGCAGCCAGGCCTCTCTCTCTGACCCCTCAGACTTTCTCGGTGTCCTTTCCGGGCTGTTTACATTCTCTGGGTTCACTTGGTGTGTGTAACGCCGGACAGTATGGCGGTGACTCGGGCCCTTGTGGGTCCTCCTCGTCGTCACTGAGCTGCCTGTCCTTTGGGGTAGGGACCCTAACGTGTAGCTGTGGTCCCTCGTCGTGTTGTTTGGGGATTCCGGGTAAAACTACGGTCCCCTTTAGAGCCGACACTCTACTCAGCCCAGCCTCCAGCAGTCCTGCAATACGAGGCTCTACCAGGCTCCTTCCCTCTGCGTCTCTCAGTATAATAGGAGGGCTACTCTGCCTGCAGTCGGTAGCTTCAGCTGTATGCCTAGGGCCCGGGTCTCCCCGTCCCTCTCTTTCCTGCACACTCCTGGGGGTACTGGCTCCGGATAGGCTTTCTCTCTCCTCCGGCTCACACTGGCTCGGTACAGATTCTGCGCTCCTTACACCCCACTTTGCCAGGACGTATGCTTCCTTCTGCTGCTCAGCTTAGCTCAACCTTCTGCTGTCTTTTGGCCTGTTCTTGGTCTTTGCTGTTCGGCACCCTGGGCCTACTCAACTCCTTCCTCCTCCCCCTCACTATTTCTACTGTCAAGTCACCTGACTACGTGTGTGCCCAACCCACTCCTCTAAATCCACCACCCCTCGCTTGCCTAGAGTATCCAATCTCAAGGCGGGATGCTGCCACCTACTGTACGTGGGTTGTATGGGATGTGAGGTTGTTGTTGTGCAACAATTGTCCTACCTGCCTGGCTGCAGTTCCCTTTGTGGCCTCCTGGACGCAGGGGCGCCACACAAACACAACCCCAAAACTTCCCCATGCGGAGCTACCCCCAGATCAAACAGAACTCCAAAATTTCCCCGTGTGGAGCCGCCCCCGGTAAAACACAACCCTAAAACCTCCCCGTGTGCAGCCGCCCCCAGATCAAACACAAACCTAAAACCTTCCCATGTGGAGCCGCCCCCAGGTCAAACACAACCCTAAAACCTTCCTGCGTGGAGCCCACCCACAGGTCAAACACAACCCTGAAACCTCCCTGTGTGGAGCCGTCCCCAGGTCAAACACAACCCTGAAAGCTCCCCGTGTGGAGCTGTCCCCAGGTCAAACACAACCCTGAAACCTCCCCATGTGGAGCCGTCCCCAGGTCATGGGCACATGGAGTTTTCTTGAAGTGATCAATTCTGACGAACCTCTTCAGGAAAATAAAAACTCCCCCAAATAAAGAGAATTCCATGAAATTCCATAAAACATTCTGTTTGAAAAATGCCTAGTTTTTGGCTCTTTTCACACTTATTTGAGTTTTGGGGGGAGCTGTGTGCACATGACATCACTTTTAGACCAAAAAGTGACACAAATCCACCTTAAAAATGAACCCAATGGCGAGCAATGAAAACTACATCAAGTGTTCAGTCTCCAGTGACTTCTTTCAACGATTTGACGGTTCGGAATCCTGGAGAGGTTAAAAAAAGCGACGTTCATTCTCCACTTGCCTGCACTTGACAATGGATACAAGACCCACAGGTGGATTGCTCACTTCCCGGGCCTCTGGGACCTCCTCTTCCTCCTGGAGCCACTTGGGTAATGTTCTGCTCTAGGGTTCGGCCTTAAGACGAGCTCCCACTTGCTCCAGTCCTTTGGACACTTCTCAGGTATACGTTCTCTAGCTTCCCTCCAATTTGACCTTGGTGTTCAATGGCCTCTCCTCAGCTGTTCTACCACCTCTCCTCAGCTGGTCACTCTCTTCCTCTGTCTCTTCTCCTACATTCTAGATCTTTCCCACTCTTTTGATACCCCTTGTCACGTGTCCCACGTCCTCTACGTGTGTTCCTCCTGACCTCACTCCTCCCCAAGTGCTCCCACTAACCGCTTCCTTCACCACCCAACCCCACTACAATCGTTCCTAGTGTGATCTGGGTGTCCCGGTACCGGTCTGTACCCCTCTTACCAGTGAGTGGGATTCTACACCCTAAAAGGGGTGCAGTACCTTTGTGGTGACTGGATCCGCAGGGGCGCCACATTCCCCCCTCCTTAAACAAAGCCCGTCCTCGGGCTGTAAGAGAACAGAAAGACAGTGGTTCAAAGACATGTATAACAAGAACAATAACAATAAGAAGGCTTTTCATCCCTTTAACAGGAGGTATGTTTATTTTCACGTTGCGCATATAAAAGTAGAAAATCATGCATAAATAACTATTTACAGTACTGCCAAGTCCAGTGCGAACTGTGAGGTAGCACCCCTGGGGAACCTACTGTACTTGTCCTAACTTGTTGAACAGCTTAGCATACCTTGTCCGATACCTTCTGCGGTTATTTTGCTTCCATCTGCAAAATAAATAACTTCTTTCTTATCTAAATCAAGATCAGTAAAGAAATTCTTGTCACTTCATATGACTTGTTGCTCCTGAATCAATAAACCAACCAACTGATGATTTCTTGTCCGTTGCTTTAAATGTGCCATTCCAATTATTCTCATATGAATAGAAAATGGAACAAATGACTACCCGTTTATTTTGTAACACACATAAATCATAAACCACACCTGAAAGATACGGAGCAAGACTCGTAGCTAAAGGTTATTCTCAAAAGTATGGAGAAGACTATGATGAGACATTTGCTCCAGTAGTCAAACATACTACAATAAGAAATTTACTTACAGTTGCAGCAATGAAACAGATGGAACTGATACATCTGGACGTAAAGACAGCATTTTTTTGAATGGAGATTTAACAGAAGAAATTTACATGGAACAACCTCCAGGATTCAAAGATAAAAGAAATCCAAACAAAGTCTGCAAACTACAGAAAAGCATATATGGTTTAAAGCAAGCAGCTAAAGCGTTGAATGACAAAATCACGGAAGTGCTGACAAATGAGAAATTTCAAAGAAGCAAAGCTGATCCATGCTTGTACACAAAAAGGCTGATGAATAGATGGATTTATGTACTTGAGGTGGTCGACAAGGTATTCGGATACCGGGATAGGCGGTTGTTTCGATGGGGAAATCACGGCTGGTCGTTCCTGATTCCGTGCCATGGACCCTCAGTGGTAGGGGATGGGGGTGATGATGATGATGTAGGGGAAAGGAATGGTATCATGACGCCACCTGTGGCACCTGGTAATAGGGTTACCAGCGCTGCGGCCGGCTGCTGAGGTGATGGTGATAGGAGGCAGCGTTGAGTAGTACAGCTCGCCACAGGTGGAGCTTTACCTCAGGGCAGCGGGGCAGATGAGGGGAGTAGTAGTACCTTTTTACTGTTATCCAGTAACAGGCACGGTCCAGGAGGGTAACCAGGTGTCAGTGCAGCTTGGGGCATTCACCTTGGAGAGTTGTGAGGCCTCCTCTGTTAGTGTGTGCGTCTTTTTGGGGTAAGCTCTGCCTTTAGCTGAACCTGCTGCTACTTCTCCCTCTCAGGGTGCTGTTCCACAACAGACAACGAGGACCTCTCTGTGGGATTCCTATCCTCGGCTAGGTCCCTGGTCCTTTACTTGGTCAAGTTTGGATTCTTCTACTGGTGGCTTCAAGGGGACTGGATCCTCCTGATCTGTCCGGACTATTCCTGCTGCTATATCTTATCAGCAGTTGCGGACTACGTTGTCTGGGTAACTAAAGGGTTCACAAGTCTGTTCCCTTCTTCTTCTTGCTTCTCCCACTGGTCTCTGTCACTCTCCCTAGGGCTCAGCACAGCTGGGTCAGTGTCCCCTGTTTCTGGGCCTGCTTGGTCCCAGCAACCAGCTCCTTACAACTGCTCTCTTCTCTGTCTGACTGGAACTGCCTGACTCCTCTCCTCAGCCCTGAATCTTTTATAGGAGATTTAGCTTAAGGACAGCCAGTGGGCTCCCCCTCCAGGTCTGTGGTGGAAGGTGTTGCATGCTGAGTGTGCCAAGGTGTATATCCCTCACTGCACCAATGGGTCCTGTGGCAATCCCCCGCAGGGGTGCCACATACTCATATATGTTGACTACATGTTGATTTGTTTTGAACAAGAAAGGGATAAAGAAAAGGGAAATGTGAAACAATACCTAGGAATACAGGTAGAAAGAGAAGAAGACAGAAGTTTTCTACTGAATCAAAATCACATGATTCAAGACATAACAGAAAAATTTGGATTGAAGGATGCAAAACCAGTAAGATCTCCAATGGAAACGAATTATCTTATAGAGATGAATAGTGAGAAAAATGTGTTACCAAATAATGAAGAGTACAGAATGGCAATAGGAAAACTACTGTATCTAGTGACTGTTACAAGGCCAGACATCACAGCAGCAGTAGGAATCCTGAGTGGAAAGGTGTCAAAATCAAATAAAGCTGACTGGAATTCTGTAAAGAGAGTAATGCGTTATTTGAAAGGAACCAACAGCGTTAAGCTGAAATGACCCACAAGTGATAATTGCATTTTAACAGGATACGTTGATGCAGATTGGGCTGGAGATCTACCAGTGGACATATTTTTTTCTTTTCAGGTGGACCAATAAGTTGGACAAGTACCGTATATACTCGAGAATAAGCCGAGTTTTTCAGCACAAAAATTGTGCTGAAAAGTGCCCCCCTCAGCTTATACTCGAGTTAGTGACGGCTCAGTGTGTGGGGGATGGGTGGTGTCCGGGGGCTGGAGGAGGTGGGGGAGGCTGCAATAGGAGTGGCCGGTCATGTGGGGCCGCTCATTAGTGCAATGCAATATGCACTGCATCCCCCTGTTCATCAGCGGCAGGGGGAGCGGTGCATACTACATTGCACTGTCAGCGCTCCCCTCCAGTGGTATATACAGGCCCCCCCTTGCTGCCGCACACCTGTAAAAGAATAGCTCATTCATACTTATCCTCCTCGTTCTTTCACCGCGCGTCCACCGGTCTCCTTCCTGCTTGTACCCGGCGGGCACAGCAGCAATCACGTCATTGTCATTGCTTCTGCGCCGGTCACATGACGCCGGGTACAAGCAGGAAGAAGACTGGAGGACGCACGGTGAAAGAGTGAGGAGGATAAGTATCGTATGAATGACCTATTCTTTTACAGGTGTGCGGCAGCAAGGGGGGGCCTGTATATACCACTGGGGGGGGCCTGTATATACCACTGGGGGGGGGCCTGTATATACCACTGGGGGAGCCTGTATATATCACTGGGGGAGCCTGTATATACCACTGAAGGGGGCCTGTATATACCACTGGGGGGGCCTGTATATTCCACTGGGGGAGCTTGTATATACCCCTGAAGGGGGCCTGTATATACCACTGAAGGGGGCCTGTATATACCACTGAAAAGGGCCTGTATATTCCACTGGGGGGCCTGTATATACCACTGGGGGGGCCTGTATATACCACTGAAGGGGGTCTGTATAAACCACTAATTGGGTCCTGTATATACCACTGGGGGCGGCCTGTATATACCACTGGGTGGGCCTGTATATACCACTGAAGGGGGCCTGAATATACCACTAATGGGTGCCTGTATAAACAACTGAAGGAGGCCTGTATATACCACTAATGGGGGCCTGTATATACCACTGAGGGGGGCTATAACCTCTGATGGGGGGGCCTGTATATACCACTGAGGGGGGCCTGTATATACCACTGAAGAGGGCCTGTATATACCACTGATGGGGGGCCTGTATATACCACTGATGGAGGCTGTAACCTCTGATGGTTGGCCTGTATATACCACTGATGGGGGGCCGGCCTGTATATATCACTGATGGGGGGCCTGTATATATCACTGATGGGGGGCCTGTATATACCACTGAGGGGGGCCTGTATATACCACTGAGGGGGGCCTGTATATATCACTGATGGGGGGCCTGTATATATCACTGATGGGGGGCCTGTATATACCACTGATGGGGGGCTGTATATACCACTGATGGGGGCTGTAACCTCTGATGGGGGCCTGTATATACCACTAATAGGGGCCTGTATATTCCACTGAGGGGGCCTGTATATACCACTGATGTGGGGCTGTATTCCACTGATGGGGGTTGTAAGCTCTGATGGGGGGTAACTGTATACCAGTGATGGAGGTCCTATATACCAGTGATGGAGGTCCTATATACCAGTGATGGGGGATTATATACCAGTAATGGGGGGCCATTTATCATGATGAGAGGGGCTGTATACCGTGATGAGAGTCTGCTTCATTTACCCTCCTAGGCTTATACTCGAGTCAATAAGTTTCCCTAGTTTTGGAGGGTAAAATTAGGGGCCTCAGCTTATACTTGGGTCGGCTTATACTCGAGTATATACGGTAAGAAACAGTCAATTGTGACACTGTGTTCAACAGAAGCAGAATATGTTGCCGCACCACATGCGAGAAAAAATTCAAGAAATTCTGTAGTTAAGACAATTGTTGACAGGACAACCACAGTTGGAAATGACAAAATTGAATGAGGACAATCAAGAATGTCTTGTTCTTGCTCAGATGGAAAGAGTCAATCCAAGAACCAAGCACATTGATGTGAAGTATCATTTCTTGAGAGACCATCAGGAACAAGGAGTCTTGAAGTTAGAATATTGTCCTACTGAAGAAATGACAGCGGACATCTTCACAAAGGCGTTGAATGCTTACAAACACCAGAGACTAATAAAAATGTTGGGTTTGATTGAATAAGTCCTTACTGTTGAGAAAGGGTGTTGACATATGCAACAGATCAGGACTTATTATAAGTGAAGGGAGGACTTTACACTAGCCTAACAGCAGATGGCGATAGTGTGTGAAGTTATATGTTTGCTGTGTTGTTCTCTATTGTAATTGTGATTCTTACTTTTGCTTTGAATGTGTTAACAGCAGGAGCACGGACTGTGTGCTGCTGAGCTTAATATCTCTTGTTTATACAGTAAAAACTGTTTACTCAAGATAACCTGCTAAGTGAAGTTCTCTTATATACCAGTGGTGATTCTCAAAAGATACACTCTGCCAACATTTCCCTGCAGTGTCTCCCCTTAGCCTTATGGTTGCCACCTTTTCAGCAGATGTGCGCGGTTGTTGGCTGAGTCACCATTAAAGTGCCACAGCCTCCAGGTTGCTAGCTGAGCCTGGTATACTCCACTAGTCTTTTGAGTTCCCAGTGCCCCTTGCGACCTAGTCCCTCCACTTGCCTTCGCCTGACAATGGATACAAGACCCATGGGTGGATTGTTTACTTCCTGGGACTCTGGGACTCCCTCTTCCTCCTGGAGCCACTTGGGTGATGTT
Source organism: Allobates femoralis (assembly GCA_033576535.1). Taxonomy (NCBI): domain Eukaryota; kingdom Metazoa; phylum Chordata; class Amphibia; order Anura; family Aromobatidae; genus Allobates; species Allobates femoralis. Next base: position 99,135,374 of record JARQOC010000007.1, read on the forward strand.
CTGCTCTAGTTTTCGGCCTTAGGACGAGCTCCCACTTGCTCCAGCCCTTTGGACACTTCTCAGGCGTACGTTCTCTAGCTTCACTCCAACTCGACCTTGGTGTTCAATGGCCTCTCCTCAGCTGTTCTACCACCTCTCCTCAGCTGGTTACTCTCTTCCTCTGTTCAACTGTCTCTTCTCCTACATTCTAGATCTTTCCCACTCTTTTTATACCCCTTGTCATGTGTCCCACATCATCTACATGTGTTCCTCCTGACCTCACTCTTCCCCAAGTGTTCCCTCTAACTGCTGACTTCACCACCCAACCCCACTACAATCGTTCCTAGTATGACCTGGTTGTCCCGGTACAGGTCTGTACCTCTCTTACCAGTGAGTGGGATACTACACCATAACAGTGGTTCAGTACCTCTGTGGTGACTGGATCCGCATGGGCACCACACAACCTCCTACTCTCTGTCCTCCCCTTTAGCACTCTTGCACCCCTCCAATCAATCCTAAACTCTGCTGCCCGACTAATCCACCGGTCTTCCTGCTAATCCCTGATCTCTCCTTTCTGCCAAGCTCTTCACTGGCTTCCCTCTGCCCAAAGACTCTAGTTCAATACCCTAACTATGACATACAATGCCATCCGCAACCTGTCTCCTCCTTACATTTGCGACATTGTCTCACCTACATGTAACCTGCAATCCTCACAAGATATCCTTCATTCCCCTGTCATGTCTTCTTCCCACAATCACATACAAGATTTCTGTCGTACATCCCCCACACTCTAGAACTTTTTACCCCAACACATCAGACTCTCGCCTATCGGTGAAACCTTCAAAAAGAGCATACTTCTTCCAACAAGCCAATAACCTGCAGTGAGCCTCAGTCCACTAACCGCACAACCAACTCTACCCTTTCATAATGTATCCTCACCCATCCCTTGTAGACTGTAAGCCCTCATGGGCAGGGTCCTCTCTCCTCACCTACTGTATCCTCACCCATCCCTTGTAGACTGTGAGCCTTAACGGGCAGGGTCCTCTCACCTCACCTACTCTATCCTCCCCCATTCTTGTAGACTGTGAGTCCTCACAGGCAGGGTCCTCTCTCCTCACCTACTCTATCCTCTCCCAGCACTTGTAGACTGTGAGCCTTGTGGGCAAGGTCCTCTCTCCTCATCCATCTCTTGTAAACAGCCCTCACGGGCAGGGTCCTCTATCCTCACCTACTTTATCCTCACCCATCTCTTGTAGACTGTAAGCTCTCACAGGCAGGGTCCTCTCTCCTCACCTACTGTATCCTCACCCATCCCTTGTAGACTGTGAGCCCTCGTAGGCAAGGTCCTGTCTCTTCGCCATCCCTTGTAGACTGTGAGGCCTCGCGGGCAGGGTCCTCTCTCCTCCTGTACCTTGCCTGTGCCTTGTATTGTTCATAACTATTGTACTTGACTATGTACTGTATGCCCCTTTTTCACATTTAAAATGCCATGGAATAAATAGCACTATAATAATAATAATAATAATAATAATAGTTGTTGGCTCCCATGTCTAGCTCCTGTCTGTGAAACGAAAAAAAACAGCACTGTTGCGCCACACCACTAAATTTCACCACAATGTGGTTCTATTAAATGAACACTAACCTTTACAGGTTGTGCATGACTCCGCACAACCAGATTAAGCGTATAGAGAGATAGGGTCCATAAAGTTGATGATTCATCAGACCTCTGTGTAAAGAGAGGATATTTTACACTCCTTGAGTTGGTGGAAATCACTTGCTTCTCTCCTCAGAGCCGGCTGATCATGTGATGAACACAGGTGGAGTTGGATGATGCACTGCCAAGTCCTGTGGACTTGCCCAAGCTGCTCGCTACACCGTGCTCCCCGAAGGGAGAATAGGTATGAATGATAGAAGGAGCGGTGTTAGAATGCGGCGCTAGGTAACACAAGATCAAGCCTTCATAGAATTACCTTAAGTTTATTACACAAAGCTGCAGGGTGCGACCACAACGCGTTTCGACACACAAATCGGCGTCACTTGAGAAAGACGCCGATTTGTGTGTCGAAACGCGTTGTGGTCGCACCCTGCAGCTTTGTGTAATAAACTTAAGGTAATTCTATGAAGGCTTGATCTTGTGTTACCTAGCGCCGCATTCTAACACCGCTCCTTCTATCATTCATAGCTCCTGTCTGTAGCAGTCACTTGGTGCTGTACTACAGACAGATGCCAGTTATGCAATATTTGTAATACAGCCGTCATCAGCCGTGTGTGCAGACAAATCTGCTCCTGAGCCACCTCCAAACACGGGATTTATCCATATGGGATTTTGAGTTAACAGGTCAAAGCATTTGAGTCCCAAATTCCACCATTTTTAACAAGAAGAAAAAGCAGCATGTTGCTATTTTTGCTTTTAAAACAATGACTTCGCATACGGAAACCAAATGCAAGTATAACTCCATCCTGCACCACTTCTTGTACATACTGTATGTGTATTTCCTAATAATCAAGCACCCCCTAAAGGAATGAAAATGTGAATAAAAACGAGATCTATACATCTGCAAGAAAAACTGTGAAAAATAACATAATTCATACAGAATTAGTATGGAATGAGTCTGCTATGTGTCCATATAGCGGTTTGTAAGCGCTGCAATACTAAACCATATATACATGGGACCTAATATATTGATATTCCCTCTAGCTGTTTTCTGCAGCCCTATGATGAGTCCCTCAATAAGGTAACCTCAGGTCTCTCTGCACCTGTGATATCCCACCTCACTGTGATGTAATGCTTTCCATATAGGAGTTTAGTCAAACGGTGGCCTGGAGCATTATGGAGCGTGATATGATATTTATATAATACTGCCCCGGGCGCCCAGCATGTCTGTGCCAGATTTGGAGGTCGTACCAAATACATGGGGTGATTGCAGGTAAAGAAATGTCCCCCGAGCAATGTTAAAATTATCCAGAATATCACAGCTGAAAATAAAATAAATCTATGGACATGTAAGATATGAGATGTCTATATGGGTGAAGCTTCTTAAAAGGATTGTCTAGGATTACACAAATATGGCGGCACACTCCCACACACAGCGCCACACCTCCTGTCCCGGCTGTGTGTGGCATTACAGACCTGCCCCATTAAAGGGAATAAGGCTAAGGGTGAGTGCACATGTCCAGTAATCATCCGTAAGATCGGATCTAGAACAATCCATTGTGCAAACACAACTTTTTTGTCCATTTTGAAAAAAGTGATTTCTGCAGGATCCGTTTTTTTTTAACATTGGAGTCTATGGAGAACGGATCCGGTAAGTGATCACTATTTATGTCCCATTTGAAACTGATCCTGTAAGAAAAAAACGGATCCTTTACAAATAAAAGAAAAACAGAGGCTAAATAGCAATCAGATAACAAATCCGTTCTCCATAGACTCTAATGTTATAAAAACGGATTCTGCCAAAATCAATTGTTTTAAAACGGACAAAAAAGTTGTTTTTGCACAATGGATTGTGATGGATCCAATCTAAGGGATGATTACTGGACGTGTGAAGCAATACGTGCAGGGTTCAATTCTTTACACTGTAACAACACAACTGTTCATTGCTAAGGCTTTCTGCTAACTGGAGCTGTAGAGGAGAGTCTACTGAACAGTTGTCAAGGTAGAAATCCACTGACTTATATTTTCTTGATATACTTTATATTATATATTTTTACTAATGCTCTAGATGAGAAACAATAAGTTTTTCCCTTAACCTAGCATCCAATAGCTATATCTGACGCACACCAGGGGCCAGGGTTACTCCCGGTTTAGACAGGCGATTCTTCTCCTTCCTTGTCACGGGTGGACCGCGCCTGCCGGTAGTGGGGCCCGGTGTAGTGCAGATCAAAATTGAGGTCGTCTTACGGGAACAGATTAAAAAGGGGTTTTAATTTGTTTTCTTCGTGACGCCACCTATGAGTAGATTCGGTAAGGGCTACCGACGCTGCGGAACCTCCCGGGGTGATGGACAGCAGCAAGATGTTACGCTCCCCACAGGCTGAGCGGTGATCCCCGGGGGCTGGAGCTGCTCAAGATGTTGTGCGGCAGCTGCGGTTACCTTAAGTTCATGACGGACAGTTCGTAAGGAGACACGGACACAGATAGTCTCTGCAACGGTTCTTTACTGTAACCAGCAGGCAGTACATGGCTTACAGTGGTTGAGTAGAAGACCGGGTGGACTCAGCAGTGATAGTGCTCCTCAGAGATCCGTAGTGTACCTCCTCTCTACCTCCTTAGTTTCTCTTGCCAGCGTCGCCCAGGAATACCAGGTCGGGTACGGGGAGGCTGCTTCAATGCCCTATCCATGATGTACGTTCTGGATTCTTTGGGGAGCCTTGGGTCCCTCAGTGGGTACACCGCTGGTTAGACGACTGGAAACTGGCTGGTGGTGGGGTGCTCCTATAAAGCTGCTCCTCCACGGGGCTGGTTCGCGTGGCAGAGGTGAACTGCTGCCAGCTTCGGTACCAGTGAACCGGCTGTGAGTTGTGGGTACGGGAGTCTTTTGGGAACCCGTGTAGATATGCCCATTCCCGGTAGTTAAGGCCTCAGGTGCTGACACCCGACCGGTGACGGCCCAGGGGCCCGCACGGGGTGCGGAGCCCCCGCTCCACTCCAAGTTCTGTGTTCTAGGCTCTAGATCCCAGACTCTGTTCAGTTCTGACTGTCTAGATTATTGTGTTCTCTTCACTACCCTAACACTCCACCCACCAGGACCTATGATTGGTCCCCTGTTCTAGGTGTTGTATGTTGGGTTGGATCTCTGAGTTAACTATTTCACTGCTTTGTCTAGAGAATATTGCGGCTGCAATACTCCCTTGTGACGCACTCGTTGCGGGGCGCCACACTCCCCCTTGGTTAAATCAGCTTGTCCCCAAGCGTCAAACTACTCACATTACAGAGGTTTTTGCATTTTTATACATATATGACACACTTTTATTAAAGTAGAAAAACAGGTAAAGAAATGCTTTGATGTTATAAGCAAAGAAACAGGTAATCACTTTGTGCGGACCCGGCGGGCGGTCGACTGTACTTTAACTAGAGTCCAGGCTGTAGCCGCAAGATCACACGGTCAGTGATTAACGGTAAACAGAGTCATTGATGAAAGTTCAAGTTTTTAAAGTCACTGGCTCTGAGGGTGATGGCGTACCCGGATAGCAAACCACCCATCTGCACAAGCATAGCGCTCGTAGGTGATTATATCGCCCCGGTATAGGTCGCGATCGGGATGTCCTCTTGGCAAGTTTGACTCAACGTCCCGGCGCCCCACAAACACCTCCTCATTCAAACCCACCTCCCAAGCGAACCCCCACCCGGTATGTAAGTTAAAGGTGGAAATTCTACCTTCACGGCGGAGTTCATCAGGCAGCGGCGGCTGGCGGCGAGCCTCGGCACGGGCCTCCATGTTGGCGCGTTCTCTGGCTTGCCACTCCTCTCGTCGTCTCTGGCGTACATCTCCGTCGTTACGGCTCGGGGTGTAAAGATGAGTAATGGAGCTGGTGGTTTGGCGGGAAGCTTGAACTTGGCGGGCTGTCTGTATCGGAACCCGGTGGAACGGCACAGGGGAAGGTGTCGGCAGTTCACCCGACCAGTGTACCCGAGCTGTATGCCCGGAAGGAAGTTCTTTGTTGTCTCCCCAAGCGAACCCGGTGTCGAAATCCTCAGCGGTGCTGTGGGTCTCGTCGTCATCCTCTCCGACCTCTTCCTCGATGATCACATCAGGCTGCTTGTTGATGAAAGACGTTAAAGCTTGTTCCGTTGTACAACAGGGCGGTGGTGCTGCGGATCCTTCCGTAGGGACGTCCTGCAGGGCTTCCAGGCTGCCTGCCTCTTCATCTGTTTCCGCAGGTAAAGGTGTTTCAATCCCGGTTACCAGGTAGGCCTCTGTAGTTGCAGAGGAGGCCTCCGGTTCAAGGGAGAAACAAGCGACAGTCTCGGTAGTGTGGAAACTAGTCGCGGGTTCCGCAGGTGGAACCAGGTAGAGATCGAGTTCTTTCCATGGAGCGTGTTATGAGCTCCGGCTCAAGAACGGAATCGGTTGCGATGTTGGTCGCTGGAACGGGTCGAGTTGCGGCCTCCACCGGAATGACACAGTCTATTGGCTCAGGTGACGGAGCAGGACAGGTGGTAGGCGAGGGTGAGGCGGTCGAGAAGCTGGTGACGTCGTCTGGGCTTGGAGAAGCTGCACCCGGTCGGCTCTGCTGCATCGTATGGTGTAGTCGTCTGCCTAGGGTCGCGCTCCAGCTGCGAATCGTCCATTCCACTGTCTCTAGTAACCGCACCCGGAGGTCTTGTAGAGCCTCTAGCCAGAAGTCGGGGCTGCCGTCTATGGTAAGGGCAGGATCCGGACCCGGTTGGCTTATGGCTGCTCTGGCCTCCGCCTCGACCTCCCGCATCAGGTCTTGGAGTCTCATGCTGGCCATTCTTCTTTGGAGGGAAACCACACCCGATCAACCGGTAAGACGTTCTGGTTGAGCTGGTGAAGATGTCTTCTCTCTCTGTCGGTGTGTCTAGGTATGACACTCCCATCTCCTCTGGGCTTTTGTAGTCCAATCGTGGGAAAAGTCTTTGGGGTCCGCCCCCATGGTTGATTCGAGCAATCAGGGCGGACAAAGAGTTTGGCGCCTTTTGTCTTTGGCCCTCCCACAGTGAGGGGGGGTTGACTCACTCCTGGGCTTCACGTGGCGGCTTCTTGTGGCGGGAACGCCATCTTGGGCGCCATCTTGACCCAATGGTGTAAAGGCGGGAAAGTTCTTTTAGGGACGAACAAAGTCCAATTGTAGACAATAAAGTCCAGTTTAAGCACAACATACCCGTTGGTAACGGGCCTGCTCGTATCCTGTTCGTGACGCCATTTTCTGACGCACACCAGGGGCCAGGGTTACTCCCGGTTTAGACAGGCGATTCTTCTCCTTCCTTGTCACGGGTGGACCGCGCCTGCCGGTAGTGGGGCCCGGTGTAGTGCAGATCAAAATTGAGGTCGTCTTACGGGAACAGATTAAAAAGGGGTTTTAATTTGTTTTCTTCGTGACGCCACCTATGAGTAGATTCGGTAAGGGCTACCGACGCTGCGGAACCTCCCGGGGTGATGGACAGCAGCAAGATGTTACGCTCCCCACAGGCTGAGCGGTGATCCCCGGGGGCTGGAGCTGCTCAAGATGTTGTGCGGCAGCTGCGGTTACCTTAAGTTCATGACGGACAGTTCGTAAGGAGACACGGACACAGATAGTCTCTGCAACGGTTCTTTACTGTAACCAGCAGGCAGTACATGGCTTACAGTGGTTGAGTAGAAGACCGGGTGGACTCAGCAGTGATAGTGCTCCTCAGAGATCCGTAGTGTACCTCCTCTCTACCTCCTTAGTTTCTCTTGCCAGCGTCGCCCAGGAATACCAGGTCGGGTACGGGGAGGCTGCTTCAATGCCCTATCCATGATGTACGTTCTGGATTCTTTGGGGAGCCTTGGGTCCCTCAGTGGGTACACCGCTGGTTAGACGACTGGAAACTGGCTGGTGGTGGGGTGCTCCTATAAAGCTGCTCCTCCACGGGGCTGGTTCGCGTGGCAGAGGTGAACTGCTGCCAGCTTCGGTACCAGTGAACCGGCTGTGAGTTGTGGGTACGGGAGTCTTTTGGGAACCCGTGTAGATATGCCCATTCCCGGTAGTTAAGGCCTCAGGTGCTGACACCCGACCGGTGACGGCCCAGGGGCCCGCACGGGGTGCGGAGCCCCCGCTCCACTCCAAGTTCTGTGTTCTAGGCTCTAGATCCCAGACTCTGTTCAGTTCTGACTGTCTAGATTATTGTGTTCTCTTCACTACCCTAACACTCCACCCACCAGGACCTATGATTGGTCCCCTGTTCTAGGTGTTGTATGTTGGGTTGGATCTCTGAGTTAACTATTTCACTGCTTTGTCTAGAGAATATTGCGGCTGCAATACTCCCTTGTGACGCACTCGTTGCGGGGCGCCACATATCTCTCCCTCTCTCATTCCCTTTTCTCTTCTCTCTCTCTTCTCTCTCTCTATGTCTCTCTCTTTCTCTCTCTCTCTCTCTCTCTCTATGTCTCTCTCTCTCTCTCTCTCTCTTTCTTCTCTCCCTCTCATCCATGAACCAAAGCTATGTGTAAACAAAGTGTCTTTCAGATGTGTGAAGAGAAGATACAGTGTGCGGAGGTGCCCAGGAAACTAAGGAGCTGATTGGTCCCTACTGTGCCGATGCCAGGTTGTACCATGGGAAGCTAGAGATATCCTGCATACCAGAGGCCAAGAGAAGACATCATGACGTGATGGAGAACGGACTTGTAGAAGACAAAAAACTGATTATTACTAACAGATATAGACATTAGCTTAATCCCACCTAATTCTCACCTAAGCCCACCCTGCCTTGTCCATTTACATATTTATCTGTTAGACTATAAAATGCTGTGTACCCGGAAATACAGTTTAGTTGCTGTGACCATAGCCATTGCTTAATAAAGCAACGAACATATTATAAGTTTGAACCAGATGCTCAGTCTGATTTACTCTTATCTGGTACCATATGTTCATAGTCTAATTTGGAGTGACTGGTGAAGGAGTGTATTGTCGCTACGACCCCGACACAGTCCAGTACCTGCCGCATACCAGGGCTGCCATCTGCTGAGGAGTACCAAAGTGGAAGCATTACTTTTCATTCAACCCTCGTAAATGATGAGTCCAGGAGGAGAAAGAAGTGGATTTTGTCTGATATGATATATTATTATTATTATTTATTTTTATAGCGCCATTAAATTCCATGGCGCTTTACATGTGGAAAGGGCAAACAAAGACAAGTACAGTATGTATCGACAATCAATTTACACAGGTACAGGAGGGAAGAGGACCCTGTCCGCGAGGGCTCACAGTCTATGAGGGATGGGTGAGGATACAGTAGGAGGGGTAGAGCTGATCGTGCGGTGGGGCGGTGGACCGAGTCTCACTGTAGGTTGTAGGTTTGTCGGAAGAGGTGAGTCTTCAGGTTTCTTTTGAAGGTTTCCAGGGCAGGCGAGTGTCTGATATGTTTGTTGGGACATAGAGTTCCAGAGTATAGCATATGCACAGGAGAAGTCTTATATGCGGTTGTGAGAAGAAGAGATGAGAGGGGAGTAGAGAAGGAGCTCTTGAGAGGATTGCAGGGTAGGTGTGGCGCCTCTGCAGTCTGGTGGCCACAAAGGGGTACTGCACCCATCCCACAGGTGTGGTATTCCTGTTCTCAGTAAACGGGATGGTAAGTCCGAGACACCAACAAAAGCACCCAACACGGTCCCAGGGAAGGCGGGTGGACCTGATAGAGGGAAAGCCCAGTTAGTCAGTGGGAGGGTGGAAAGAAAGGTGGAGGGTGGGAAGTTAGTTGAGAGGAAGCAGTGGAAGGAGGAGAATCCAGAGGACTTGAGCTGCGAGGAGCTCATCCTGGGTCCCGGAACAGCCGACTGCAGCAAGGCAGAGGGGGCCCTAGGGGCACGGGCAGTCAGCGATCCACCCTTGCACCCGAATCTGAAGTGAAGCAGAAGGGCAGGTTGAGAACCAGGGGACCAGCCCTGAAGGTGGCAAGGAGACTCTACTCTCCAACCACGGAACCAGAGGCCACTGGGTTCAGAGGAGCTGTGGCCGACTCCCGACACATCCACCAAGAAGGTAGCCATACTAGGGTCAGGGGACTTGGCCGGCCACCCAAGAAGACCCATGGCTGCTGGATTGTGGCACTGTGTGCGGAGGTGCGAGCAGGAAAAAGGCGTGTAGCACCCCAGAGTAATAGTGCCACAGTGTCACCATTGTTAGGTGTCACCGGAGAGCAGTAAGCGTATTCTACTCAGGCAACATGCAAGCAACACCAACACCTCCCAGACATAAAGGGGAGCCCAAGCCTGGCTTCAGGGTCAGCTCCCCTTATATTCTGGTCTGGGAAGGAGCAAGTTAGTTCATCTCCTGGGATGGCTGTGAGCAGTGCAGTTCCAGGGAGGACAGTGAAGAAGACCTGGGTGCAAACGGGCTGTGCCAGGCTCATCCCAAGGTCCACTGCTGAACACCAGGCCTAAGGCTAGGGTCTGAGGAAAGAGGAGAGAAAGAAACCTACTGGGAGGTTGCACTACCCTGTGCTTCCCCTCCGCGAGAGGAACAATGCAAGAATGGACACCGGAGTCCGAGACTGTGCAGGTTCACACACACCGACAGTGAACACCGGAGAGTGGGAGACTCCAGATTCTCCAGCTACACGGTACCAGAGACACAGCAACATATAGAATCCAGTAACACTGACTTCCCAGGTTGGGGTAGAGAAGTGAAGGACTCGAGTGGCCTGTTATACTAGTAGACGCAGACAAAGACAGGGCCGGAAGCCTAGCTTAAGCAACTGCAGGGCCGCAACACAAGTGCAGTGAGGAAGCCAACAAGACCCAGCCGGGTGAGAATTACCTCAAACTGCTCTTCAGACTCTGTGGACAGTTTATACCATCTGCCTTAACTCCAGTAAAGAGACTGAAAAAACACATATCAGTGAGTCTGCCTGTTGATTGCGCCTGTTGTCTTGTGCTCTATAACGGAACCTTATACCGGTAGAGCCTCCGACTACCAGCACCGTGGAGAACTGCAGCAAAGTAAGTGACTGTGTGAATCACGATCCCTCACAAAGCCCCATCTATCACATCTACTCCTGCCCTGGGGACCCTCAGCCCTACTGGAGGAGGGCTTACCATCCACACTGTCCCACGTCATCGTCCCCAGTAGGAATACGGCAGCGGTGTTTCTATAAACTACATACACCGGGTGGCGTCACGACAAATACCCTGTAAATACCCCTTTTTGGACTGATCCCAGCCCACGGGACCTGGTCACGACTACCATGATACCCCCTGAGAGACCGCGCCGGCCCAGTTCCCAAGTACCCCATACCCTGGGGGTGCATCAGGCGGACAGGCAGCGCTGAGAGAGAAAGCAACCCGAGAAAGAAGGAACATAAAAGAGGGTGTCTTGTAGCTATCCCAGTTGTTGAGGACTATCCGGACTGAGATTGTGCAAGGATAGTACCCTGTAACACCGCCAAGTGAGAAGTTAAGTAAACCGGGTTTAGAACTCAGCACTGTGTGTGAGACTGTTCATTTCCCGTCTGTGGAGCGGTAGACTGAAAAGTCGCGCAGGCCGCAGAAGACATGCCGGAGAATCGCTCCAATTCCCCTTTCCCATCAGAAATAACCTAGCTGGCCCTCCATCACTGAACCTCACACCGGTTGCCCCGGGAAACCGCTCCACCCATGGGGAGCAAAACCACAAAAGCTGCACCCCCATCATCCCCAGAGATCCCGTAGCAGGGAGACAGGTGGATTAGTCGGGCAGTAGAGTTTAAGATAGATTGGAGTGGTGCAAGGGAGCTAGCAGGGAGGCCAGTGAGCTGGAGGTTACAGTAGTCGAGGCAGGATATAATGAGGGCATGCACGAGTGTTTTTGCATTGTCATGGTCATGGAAAGTGCAGATCCGGGAAATGTTTTTGAGCTGAAGTCAGCAGGAGTTGGCAAGGGCTTGGATGTGAGACTTGAAGGAGAGGAAAGAGTTGAGGATTACCCCGAGGCACCTAGCATGGGGAAGTGTGGAGAGTGAGCAGCGATTGACATTAATGGATAGGTCTGGTAGAGGGGGAGAGTGACTTGGTAGGAAGATGATGAATTCAGTTTTGTCCATGTTCAGTTTTAGAAAGCGAGCAGAGAAAGATGAGATAGTGGACAGACATTGTGGAAATTTGGATAATAAGGAGGTGATGTCAGGTCCAGACAGATAGCTCTGGGTGTCGTCGACATAGAGATGATACTGAAGGCTGTGGGACTCAATGAGTTGTCCCAGGCCGAGGGTGTAGATGGAGAAAAGTAGGGGTCCAAGAACCGAGCCTTGGGGGACACCGACAGATAGGAGGAGGTGTGAAAGTAGGTGACGCTGAATGTCCGGTCTGTTAGATATGAGGAGATCCAGGAGACGGCCAGGTCAGTGATACTTATATCTTATAAGTATCTTTTTTTCATGTGTACTATTTATTTATTAAATAAAAATTAAAACTACCTCTTTAAATGTTTTCTGTAAGCGTTATAGAAACTGCGTGACAATCACTAGAAGTAGCTAAAAGTTACCCTTAGGGCTTGTTAATCATTAGGAATCACTCTAGCTCATAACGAGCACTGGTTACACTACTCCCCCATGCTTTACACTGGAGATTTGCTCATTCGGTTTTGTGGCGAATATTTAGTAAGTGATAAGTGCATGGAGAGCTGATTTTCATTAGAAACAAAGAGTGAGGAAAAAATGCTAATTTTACGAAAATAAAGGCCACTTCACACGCTACAATATCTGTGAACGAGATCATTAGCTATGTCACGTGACCGCGATCCTTCCGACATCGTTAGTGCGTTGTTACATGCAAGGATATCGCTACCGATCTTAAATTTGGCAACGCCCCAGCTATTTGGAGAAGATCGTTTGGACGATTTTACAAAGCGGCAGGAATAGGAGAAATATGAATGACATCGTTCAAAAAGGTGTCACAGTGAACGATGTTGCTGCTTCACAGATCCTTAATTGGACGACGAACGATAGATTTGAGGTCCTGCTCTCAAACTTGAGATGTCCGATCCAACGATTTCTCGTTCAGACATCCTGCGTTTACACGCAACGATGCACAAACAAGATCGTAAGAACGATCTCAAAAGCGTGACGTTACAACGATATCGTTTCAGATATCGGAGCGTGTGAAGTGGCCTTAAGATTCAATACGAAGAAATCCTGCAGATTTGCTACAATAAAACTGTTTGCCAGACCGGCAGCTGCACTTCTGAATCTCACACATCTTGGTCAGATGAGCACGTTGTTTTAACAGAGAGAAAGTAACGCTGCAAAAGATATGCCCACTCCATGGTCGGGGAAGACTCGGGAATCGGGCGGTTACTCGTTGTTCTTCTTCACCTCTTCTTCGGTTCTTTTAAGGTGGACAGACGGGGGCCGAGACCCGGTCCCGTGACCCTGGCGGTGTCATTTAAATAAACGGGGGTGATGATAGGGAAAGTCTGAGGGGATATAAGGGGGTATTTGTGACACCACCTGTGGTATGCGGCCAGGGCGGCGGCCGCTGCTTCAGAACCTCTGGGGACAATGACCGGCAGCTTAGATAGTCCTGCTCCCTGCAGGTGGAGCACATTCCCCAGGGCAGTGGAGTTGTATCCCCCGGCTCGTACCTTGGCAGATGCTCGCTTGGTCACCAGTACCGTCAGTGTTTCAGGCAGCCTCTGCGGCCTATGGTCGCTGCAAATAAAAGTCTCTCACACCATAGCTGCAGTTCTGTTACTTTTACTCAAGTGTTAAACATTGCGGCCGGGTAAGATCCTGCCAGTCTCCAGTTCGCTCTTTCTCCAGAGCCGGGTTGGTACAGTCAAGCCATGGTTTGTGCCCCTACTCTCCTTTCTCGGTGTCTCAGTCTCTGGTGGGTCTCCTCTTCCAGCGCTATAAGGGGTAGTTCTCCTCTGAGGCGAGCATATCGTCACTCTGCTACCCAGGCTCTCCACACTCCACCTCACAGAGCTCAAGTATCAGTGGCCACGGGTGCTTGTATGTCCCGGGCGCCATTAGGTCACTCTCCAGGTCTCCCGTGGACTGCCCCCGATTTCGGCCACCTTCCCAAAGATGTAGCCATCGCATCGGTGTTTCAATGTGCACTGGCCATAGAGCTGATGTTTAAGTCGTCAGCAGCATGGAGAGCGGCAGGTACAGTACGCAACTGGCGTAAGCACCTGGGACAGCTCCTTATTAAGGATGCTGGCCAGCAATGTGCTTACGCTCATTGCGTACTGATGCTCGTGCTGACAACCAGGAGCCGCCGGCTTCCAATCATGATTTGTAAAAGCCGACAAATATTGGCTAAACATTAATATAGGCAGTTAACACTTAAAATGACAATGCATTTGGCCACCGTGTCTCTAGGGAGGGTGGACACTCCCTGGAGACATGTTACCCACATGTATTATACACATTAACCCTTCAAACACCGGGTTATTGTACACCAATGCAGCATCTGTGCTGATATGCCGCACAGATGCTGCATTGTTCCAAGCCCTCCGGTACTGCAGGCATTCATATGTGGCGCCCCTATGGCAAGGCGTCACAGGGAGGTATTACATCCTAAATAGAGATGTGATGCCTCTGTAACCATGGATGTGGGGAATCTTCAGGACGGAGGCCACAACGATAGTGTGGCCCTAGCCTAACACACATATATGTATACACAAAGCACCTTCATACAGACACATACATACAAAAAGCAAATACATTCAGACACATATATACCTACCAGGAACCCGATACATTCTGATGTCCTCACTGATATATACCACCAAGAGCCCATGCATTCTGATGTTCTCACTAATACATACCTCCAGGAACCCGTACATTCTGATGTTCTCTCTGATATATACCACCAGCAGACCATACATTCTGGTGTCCTCACTGTATACCACCAGTAGACCATCACCAGGAGCCCATACATTTGATGTCCTCACTAATATATACCTGGAAGGAGCCCATACAATCTGATGCCCTCGCTAAATATACCACCAGGAGCCCATACATTTGATGTCCTCACTAATATATACTGTACCTGGAAGGAAACCATACATTCTGGTGCCCTCGCTAAATATACCACCAGGAGCCCATATATTCTGATGTCCTCGCTAAATATACCACAGGAGCCCATACATTCTGATGTCCTCACTAATATATGATTGAAAGGAGCCCATACATTCCAGGCTCAACCACACACACATACGCACACACATGCACACACAGTCACTTACCACCAGTTCATTTCCTCATTCAAGTCCCACAGAGTACAGGATCTGGGGTAACATCACAGTCACTTGATTAGTAATATGTTCTTGATGTCATGAAAGGTGCCGCAGAGTATAAAACCTGTGGTGACACGACTTATTACATGATCATGATGTAACCTAAGGTCCTAAAGCAGTCTCCACAACGGATGCTACACTGATAATGCTATTATCAGTGTAGCTTCTGCTGTAGAGGTTGGATTGCCCCAGGGAGATTGGAGTCCCCTAACAATTGCCCAGTTTCCCCCACCCCAACACCAGCACTGGTGATAGTATCTCCTAAGGGTATGCATTGTCAAAGTCTCTAGAGATTGCAGAGATTGTCCCCCATGCATTATTAATTAGCAATATGTAATAATTCTCGAAATTATTTGTACCCTTTGGAACATATTTCATTTAATGTATGCAGCTCCTGTGCAGACCTATGTGTCTCCTATGTGTTTTTGATCTCAGACAAACGTCCCTTCCCTCTTGAATACTCCTTTCTAATGGAACCAATTTAGATTAGTAAAATGTAAGGTGATAACAGTGGATTATATGGTGAAATTTTATTGTAGAGTGTATATTTCATATTGTTAAAAGTATTTTATATATCTATTTATTTATATTTTTTGTAAATTAACTTTAATGATCCTGAATATCTGATTAGATGTTTTCCAGCAAATTGCAAACTGGTCTCTAATGGTGGTTTTTCAGGGACCCTGATTTCCAGCATTGTTAGTGCTTTACACACATGGTGTAGGCTTAGCCAGGAAGGGAAGTGCTATGTAATGTCATGGTAGCAATTAGAGATCTGCTTATTGCGTGAGCTTCAGTTATCAGACTATATTAGCCTGAAACAGGAAATCGGGAACTACTTAAAGAGATCATAAACTCTGATATATTTCAGTTTGATAGCGTTCATGATGAGCTTGACTTATTGTGCCTCAAAGTATTCTGCATCTACAAGATGAGACCTCCATGTGATCTTATATCGCTCTCCTACTTTACTCTGTAAACCCCGCAATTAGTGGATAGAGGCATTACCGATGTAGGAGGCTGCGCCATATCTCAGTTTCTGGGGGTACAACTCCCTGAATAGTCAACACCATCAAAGCGAAACCAATGGACGTCCAGCAACCCTTTTTTATAACAATTAGTGGGGGTCACGTTAAGTGAACTTCACTAAAATAAGTGATATTACATATTCCCTATTGGTCTCATGCACATTTACATTACAATTTTAATGATTTCATACAAAATCTGACATGAATTGCATTGGATAGTACACTGAAATATGTGTGCAAAGTAGAGTCTAAAAAGTAATGTAACAGTAAAAAATCCAAAAAGATGCATAATTTATTTCCAACAAATTTGCCTGGGTTCCTCAGGGTTCAGTCCTCGACAATGGCGGACCTGCAGCCCGGCGGGCCCTGGTGCAGCTGTAGTTGAGGAGCCTGGGGGGTGGGGGGCCTGGTGCTAGCAGCTGTAGGTGAGGAGCGGGGGGGGGGGAAAGTGTCAGCAGGGGGGTTTGCGTGCGGCTCCTGCCTGTGCCGAGCCGTTGCAGGTCTGGGAGCCGAGGCTGCAGAGGAGAGGAGGGGCGGGAACAGCCAAGGGAAGCAGGAAGCTTCCCTCTGTTAACCTCCTCTCCTCTGACACAGGGTCAAGGGGGGCCCCCTACAGGTGTTTGAGGGGCCCCCTACCCGGTCGGGGCCCTGGTGCAGCTGAACCAGCTGCACCACGGTAGGTCCGCCCCTGGTCCTCGACCCCCTCCTCATCTCTCTATACACTGCCTCTGTTGAAAAAAACATCAGTAGATTTGGTTTTCAGTTCCATCTCTATGCTGATGACACCCAATTATACACATCATCTCCTGACATCATACCTCTTGTGTCCCATGAATGGGAACAACCTGTTGTGTATATTTCCCTACATTGAGTATTTCCTTCAATCAGAAATTTTCCTTGTTGATATCAGGTAGATTAGGCTGTGTACTTGTCTAGCCCAGGCTTTGGGGTACTCGGGTATCAGGCTTCAGGGGTAGCATTGCTGTGTCACGGGAAATGGTGGCAGCGCCTGATCCTGTGTCCTGGGTGACACTTCAAAAAGGGGTTATATTTACAGGGGATTTACTATGTACAGTTCTCGTGACGCCACCTGCAGTTTCTGGTGATGGGTCACCAGCGGCGCCACAGTCCGGCGGAGGTAGATGGTAATGCGGCTAGTTGGTGAAGTCCTCTACAGGTAGGGCTGGACCTCCGGGGCAGCATAGTGTGAAGGGGCAGCTTGGAGTGGAGCTGTAGATAGGATGGGGAGTGTTGGAGCAGTCTATGAGAGGCACTGGAACGGAGAGGAATGACACACACGTACACTGTAGAAGTCTCTTTTACCTTTTTACTGGTGGTACGCAGGTAAAGATGTCCAGGGCACTGACAGGTGACCAGATGCACAGTGGGTCGCCACAGCAAGTGGGTATAAGGCCTCCTCTGTTCCTCTTTGGTAATTGAAGCCCAGTCTGCATGCAGCCAGACCGGCCTCCTCTCTCTTCCTGACTCTGATATCTGTCCTCTCCTCCTGTACGGACTCCGGGTTACCCTCTCTGATCACTGCGGTGTAACACTGCTGTGTCTGGTTCCCTCTCTTTGACCCACAGGGGGACCGGGTGGCTGCAGCCTCCACGGTGTGACGGGGTTTTCTGTAGTCCTGCAGTATCCTACAGGTGCAGATCCCCGATGTCCGGTACGTCTTTGGGTGAACTTCCACTAGTTCCTCACTCCCTTTAGGCTGTCTGCTCCTTGCCTTCTGTCCCCACTTAGGCTTGCAGGAAGTCAGAAGGGCCACTCCGGGTCACTGGCTCGGGCCTAACCGCAGCACCGACCACCAGGACGTCTTCACAGCTCTCCTAGCGTCTGCACACTCTAACTAACTCCTCCCCCAGCAGCATTTATAGGGGATCTTGCCTAAGGTCAGCAAGTTGAGCTACTGCTTTGACATCACCCTCTTTATAAACCTAATAAGTGGAACTTGTCTTTTACCTTTACTATCTTTCTGGGGGGAGGGTATTTGTTATTGATGTGAAGTTTCACAAACACTTTAAACACTAATCCACACCGGATATTTTTTTAAAAAACTGAAATAAAAGCACAAACTGCAAAACAAGTTTTTCCAATCTTTATTAAACATAGTATTAAAACGGAAAAACCTAAACCAATAATCGGTGAACCTTCCAGCAAGTTGAGCTCCCCCTACTGTTCCGGGGTGGAAGATGTTGCATGTAGTAGGTACCTGCTGTGGAAACCCAACTGTGCATTAGGGAAGTCTGTGGCTACCTGCGTGAGCAGGGCACCACATACTAAGATTGTCCCTATGTCCCTCCCTTAGTTTGCCTCTGTAGAGGATGCTCCTCCCTTCTTCCTCAGTTTAGTTTAGAGAAGCCATTGCTGAAGACGCATGTCTGCAACCCCTGTACAGATTATTTCTTTTCACCTGCTGTTACGTTGAACTTAATACAAGATTCTGGAAGAAAACTGCAGCGTTTCTCCTGTCTTACTACAAGTCATCGTTCTAGCCGAGTTCAAAGCTGTCTGTTTGCCCCTGATGATGTAAGTACGAGCATACAATTATCTAAGGGACTGGTAACTAGAGCGCTTGGGATTTGCAGTCATCAGAAGAGGACAGAACAATTGTATTACTACAAAATACCAGTGATTGTCTGTCTGCTGTCTCTAACATCATGTCCTCGCTCTACCTTAAACTGAATCTGTCAAAAAATGAACTTCTCATGTTTCATCCCTCCACTAAAGTACAGGGGTTGGAAAAAATAATGGAAACACCTGGAAAAATCAACAAAAGTTAGTTTAATATGGTGTAGGTCCACCTTTTGCGGCGATTACAGCCTCAATTCTCCGAGGTATGGATTCATACAAGGTGATATCATTGGCCCAGTGGATCTCCACGAAATAGCACCCCAGATCATCACAGAACCTCCACCACGTTTTACAGTTGGGAGAAGGCAGTCTGGATGGAATGCTTCTTTTGGATGTCTCCAATACGTACACTCGGCCGGAGGTCGGAAAATGGGGTAAACGATGATTGGTCTGAGAATATCACAGGTTTTCACTGCTCAGGGGGACCAATTCTGGAGGTTTCTACACTACTCTAAACGCTTGGAAACATTTGTCATTGAGAGCAGCGGTTTTCTAATTGCAGCTCTTCCGTGGAATCCAGATTTGTGCAGCTCCCGACGAACAGTTTTTGTGGAAACTGGGTTCTGTAAGTGTTCATTGAGCTCAGCAGTGATTTTCGGAGTCATGGTCTTGCGATCCTCTCTCACATTTTGCTTTAGAGTCTGACGGTCTCTCTCAGTCAACTTCGACTTTCGGCCGGACCTGTGCTTTGCTGCGGACGTTTTTCCTACTCTTTCAAACGCCGTCATTACTTTGGAGACAGGACCTCTGGACACGCCAAGCATTCGGGCACTTTCTGTTACACTAGCGCCCTCCATACGAGCACCAACAATTTGGCCTTTTTGAAAATCCAAAAGGTCTGCCATTGGTATCAGGTTCTCATCAATGTTCTTACAATTCGGCAAAACAAACAGTTAATTTACATACACATATCACTTAACACAAATAATCAACTACAAAACAATAACATATGTCACGGGTTGCATGTTTATAACATGTTCGAAGATTATGATGGCAAAACGTTAGGTGTTTCCATTATTTTGTCCAACCCTGTATATTGAAAGTTCATCGGGTGGTTTAACCATAACCCCCAGCAGCACGCCTGACACAGAACTTTCATTTATTTCTTATATCTAATCACTCACACGATCATGTTACCTGCATCTTAAAAACATTTCCAAAATCTGAACTTTTCTCTCCATTGAAAATGCAAATGCAAATTCCTGTCGTTTACTCATTTTCATCTGTTCTGCTGCAACTCTCTACTGAGTGGACCTGCCTTACTAAACATTCTCCTCCCCAATCCATCCTAAATGCAGCAATCAGGGTCATATTTCTGTCCAGCCGCTACACCAATTCCTCCACCTTGTGCCAGTCATTGCACTGGTTACCAATCCACTAGAGTACAATATAAAGCTATTGCTCTCATCCACAAAGTTCTCCACAGTTTTGCTCCACCCTACATCTCTTTGCTCATCTCTGTCCCCATTGTGCAATTAGTGTAAAATTAACATTCCTGTTTAGAGAGGCAGGGGCCGGGTGACTCATGCGAGATGCATGCGAGATACTTGCATGCAACTCCAGAGAGGCAGGTGCCGGACTAGATGACTTATGTGAGATGCATGCGAGTTACTCGCATGCAGCTCGCATAGTGTGTCTCTGCCCTCATGTCAATTCTTGCAGTGTTTTTGCTGCAGATTTCACCCATTCTAAATGAGGGGAAAAATCTGCACCAAAAATGGACTTTAAACATGCTTTTTTTTGCTGCTACCTTTTTCTTGCCAAGAGACGCAGAAATTTCTTTACTAAAACCAAATCGTGTGAACACAGCCTTAAGAGGGGTCCATGGGTTCCTCAGCCATGATGGAAGACGCCAATCTCAGGTTGGCTCCCTGTTTCCACTGGGGCCTCTAAAGTTTTAAGCTATTTTTCCTGGTATTTAATTATAGTCCTATCAATGACCATGTATCATTATTATTCATTTTCCCCCGCGTATTGTAAAAGTGTTCCCAGCAGCCTCAGGCTCCTATGTTATGTATTTTTTTCCCTCTGGGTCAGCCATGTTTCTGGAAACTTTTATAGAAAGTTCTGTATTATATGTAGTATCCAGTGTTTTCTTCCACGCTGATCTCTTTTGCAGACATTCCTCCGGGTTTGGAGACAAAACCATCAGAAAACCACTACCATGTTCCCAGTATTTCCTGCTGTTTGAGTTTTGCAGGTCGAGTTGTAGATTTCCTCAGTCAGCAATTTATTCTCCAAACCAGTCTGTTTCCACTGCAAAGTCATAATGACTTTCTCAGACGCTCAGGGAGGGCCGGGCCTCATCTAACCGTATTTCATACCGAATCCTGACAACCACACATGTTTACACTATAAATGCATCATTTATATGGCGGCACATTTAGGATTCTGTTCGTGGTAATGTACAGAGATGTAAACAGAGGCACATATTCCCATGGATCAGTATTATGTGACAACAGTAAACCACTTTGCCTTGGCCATATAAATAGAGGCAGTGATCATAAAAGGGTTAGGCTGCGTGCACATGTGGTGCCCCTGCGACCAGGAGGCCACAAGAGGGAAGTGCAGCCAGGTAAGCCAAGTGGTTGCAAAACACACCCACATGGCACAAACACTGACCCTACATCTAGGACTCTAGGTTGGGCAAGGGATGGCGGGTGTAGCACAGTGGGTGTAGTGACTTAAAACCTAGGAGTAGAAGGAGACAGAAGTTAGTTGGGGATGGAGTTAGAGGAGACTGTGGGAACAGAACAGAGAGAGACTTCCCAGACAGTTTTGGGCTCCCTGGAGACGCAGAATCCTGAGAGGCACATACCCTAGGAGAGAAAGCCTACTTCACAGCCTGGAAGCGACGGGAAGGGGAACGACTGAAAGAGACCCCACAGCTGAGGAAGGTGTGCTGCGCGGAGGAACCCTTAGCAC
>JARQOC010000007.1:99156964-99198330 GCA_033576535.1 Allobates femoralis
GCAGGAATAAGGCAGCGGTGGTTCTACTAACCACATACCCCGGGTGGCGTCACGACAAATCCTCTGTAAATACCCCTTTTTGGACTGATCCCAGGCCACGGGACCGGGTCACGACTACCGTGATATCCCCGAGAGACCGCCATTGGACCGGTTCCCGAGTACCCCACAGCCTGGGGGCGCATCAGTTTTCTGGCGTCACAAACAGGATACCGTGCCCGTTAAACCAGGGTACTGTGTGCCGAAAAGACTTTATTGAACTTCTGTTTGGACTTTGCAAATATGATCCCCATAATAGCGGAGCAAAAAACTGACGTCATGTGCATGGCGCGGGGCCTGCCAGTGCCCCTAATCGTGGGTCGAGCCATCCAGGAGCGGGAAAAGAAATCCCCACCCCTGCCATCCTTCGCTCTGGGGAAGCGCAATGCCAATCAACTGGATGTAGCCCCACCTGGGTGCGGGTCGGCTGATGACGCAGCAAGAATCGGGGACGCCCCAGGAAGGGAGGAAAAGAGTGAACCACGAGGAGTATAGCAGCCATCTTATGTAGACATCTGGACGGACATGTTACAGTACCCGGAGAATGACACTCGACGAGGAGTCTTAAGATTGCTCCCTAAGGGTCCACAGCGTGAAGCGTTGGTGGAGGAACCCGGTAGGGAAGATGAGAGAGTTCCCCGGCGAGGAAGCGGCACCCGGACTGGTGGTCGCGGAGCAGATTCCCGGCCTGCAGGAGCGTGCGCAGGGCCAATGCGGATGGATGATCTATTAGGGGCCTTGGAGGAGAGTTGCCCAGGCCTGCCGGAACCACTGATTCCAGAGCCCTCAATGCAGGAGGTGAGCGGTGATATCATGCGCTGCTGGTGGTGTGGAGCCCACTGTGACGGGGTACTCGGTACTGGACCGGGGTATCATGGGGGTAATCACGGTGATCTTGGTCCGGACGATGTCCTGAGCCCAAAGGTAAAGGTTGGGGGTTATTTACAGGAGGGAAAGTTGTGACACCACCCGTGGTATGTGGTCAGGGTGACCACTGCTGCTGCAGAACCTCCGGGGATGATGGGTGGCAGCTTGTTATGTGACGGCTCTCCACGGGCAGAGCCTGGTCCCCGGGGCAGTAGTGATGAAACAGTTTATGAGGGAGAACGGGGCTCGAGCACAAGGATTACACAGACTCACGGTCTTGTAGTTTTCCAGGTCTTTTACTGTTGATGGTAATTCAGCTGAGTTGCTCCAACCCTGGCCGGGTTCTTTGGCTCCCTGTTTCTGCACTACATGTGTGGCCCTGCTGCCACTTTAGCTAAGCTGCCGACCCTGTCTTCCCTCACGGATACCAACTTGCTAGGCAACTTGAGTCTTGTCCTGTGCTCCAGACCCCGCCGTGTTGCTTCGCTGTGGTAAAGTGAAGATGAGGGACCTAATCCGGTGTTCACTATGCTGTATGTTTCATGCACAGTCCCGGATCCGGTATCCGTTCTGTGCGCTCCTCTGGGGTGAGTTTCAAGGTAACTCGGTCTCCCAGGTGTGTTCCTTGGCTTCTCCTGTCTCCTTTCCTCAGACCCTGGCTTGGCCTGGAAATGGACAGTGGACTGTGGAGTGAGTCTAACGCAGCCCTTTTACACGCAAGTCCTTCTTCCTCAGTACTGCCCCGCACTGAACTGCCCACTTCCTCTCCACACCAGAATATATAGGGAAGCAGTTTTAGCTCCCCTTCTGGCCTGGAGGCGCTAGTGTAGTGTTGTGGGTTGTGTGGGGAGTTAACCATTTGTGGTGTTACTGTGGCACATAAACCCTGGGGTGCCACAGTGGCAGAACAGGAGAGCGAGGTCCGAATAGCATGCGTGTAAAGAGACTGTCCCTGAGAGAGCCCGTAGCTGCAACTGACTCACCGTGGCCAGGTTCGACACTTTGCAGGCCTTTTGCTTCTCCTCCTTGTCACGGATGGATCGCACCTGCGGCTGTGGAGGCCTGGTGGTACAGATCAATAAAGACGCCATTGGTGGAACAGATTAAGGAGTTAATTTGTCGTGACGCCACCTATGAGTGTTTCGGTAACTATACCGACGCTGCTGGGCCTCCGGGGGATGGAATCCAGCAAGATGGAACGCTCCCCACAGGCTGAGTGGTGATCCCCGGAGTCTGGAGCTGCACAAGATGTTATGAGGCAGCTGCGGTTACCTTAGCATGCGGATAAGCAGTTCATAAGAAGGCACGGACACTGTAAGTCTCTATAACGGGTTGTTTACTGTAACCAGCAGGCAGTACATGGCATACAGTGACGGGTAGTGGACCGGGTGGACTCAGCAATGACCAGTGTGTTCTCAGAGATCCGCGGTGTTTCTCCATTCTAACTAAGTGTTGCCGTTGTCGCCCAAGAATACCAGGTCGGGTACAGGGAGGCTGCTTGAATGCCCTATCCAGGGGTACAAGTTCCGGATGTTTTGGGGAGCCTTGGGTCCCTTGGTGGGTACACCGCTGGTTAGGCGACTGGATTTGGCGGTGGTGGGGTGCTCTTGTAAAGCGGTCCCTCGACTCCTCTGGTTCGCATAGCAGAGCTGAACTGCTGCTAGCTTCGGTACCAGCAAACCGGCTGTAGATGAGCACGGGATGATTTTGGACCCGCATGATGATGCCCGTTGTTCGGTTGTTGATGCCCCAGGAATACAGGTGCTCAACCGAGGTGATGGCAGGGAGACGGCCAGGGGAATTGGCCAGGGGGCCGCACGGACCGGTGCAGCCCCCTCACCTACGTTATGGAGCTCGAGGTCTTGCTTCCTTCTCCGACGTTGCCAAAGTCAGTTCTCCTTCACTCTACCACTACACTCCGCCCACCAGGACCTTATTGGCCCTCTATGCTAGGTAATGCATGTAGGGTTTGGATCTCCGAGTTAACTGTGTGATTGCTGGGTCAGAGAATATTGCCCCTGCTTTTATGGCTGCAATACCCTCCTGTGACGCACTCGTTGCGGGGCGCCACACAACAACATCAGATGCGTAACCGGATCCTACAGATGCAGCGGCCCCAGAACAGCAAACCGCAGAGACTGTGCCAGACAGGAGACTTTGACATAGAAGGTGCAAAAGGAGGAAGAAAAGAAGAAGGAATAGCTATACCTGGGACAACATCAACAGAACTTGTAAGTGAGAATGTGATGTTTTCTTTGCTGTCCCCATCCTTACCCTGAATGAGTGTGTAGTCCCCCTTTTTGATTGATTATGCTTTGAACTTTTGACAACATGGACAATGATTGGTGCGGACTAGACTGTGTATATAGTTGAGTACCCTGAGTACTCTCCATTGGTTTTATATGCGGAGCTTTTAGAAGTAAATAATGTGAACTACCCGGTAGAATTTAGTGTACCAGAGTGTGGAGGAACTGGATTAACCCCCACGCATATTAAGTTAGGAATAGAAAGTGCCTGGGGGTGGTAAGATTAAATACAAGCCTCGTAAGCCAAGACACCCATAGGTACAGTGAACTTTTCCACTTTTGAGAATTGGACTCATGAGAACTTTTTGCACTTTGGACTCTGTCACACCAAAGCAGGCGGAACGGATCGGGGACCCACAGGACCACAGAATTCTGTGGAAGCTGATACCAGAAACGCTCGAGAGACAGAAGGCAGGTTAAAAAGGTTTATTGGTACAAGGGCACAGATAAGGAACCCCCGAAGAGAGCCACAGGACTGAGACACCAGAAACCTCCCAATGGAGCCCCGCGAGAGTGACCCCTGAGATAGGGATTTCATGCAGGACAGCAATGGAAGGTCCGATGGCCCAGGAGCCTGCAAGCTCTGAAACATGGTAATATGACATTGATTGCCAGGGAGCCCTGAAACGCGTTGACTAATAAATGAATATTATATTAACCCTTAGATGTATCATGGCATATGGCAGCACGGTTTTTAAACCTTCATCCTCCCTACTTTAATTTTTTGAGAGGGAGGATGAAGGGTCTGAGAGATAAAATATGACCTAAATCGGTATCAGAGGCTTCACCTTGTGTGGTTGAGACAGTCACAACCACTATGCAAGCAGATCACGGCTGCTGCCATCCCCAGCATAGTGCATATAGCATAGGGAGGATGAAGGGTTAAAAACCGCGCTGCCGTATTCCACAAGACATCTGTTCTGTCTGAGGCTGTCGACAGGGTAGGGGGTACTAGGGTACCGGGGCTGATGGTGACTTGGTGACTTGGATGGGCGATCACGGCTGATCGGTCCCCTGGTCCCGTGCCCTGGACCCTCAATGGTGGGGATGGTGGGGGATAAGAAGATTGGTTACATGACGCCACCTGTAGTTCCTGGTAACGGGTATACCAGCGCTGCAGCCGGCCGCTGAGGTGATGGAAGTGCAGCTCAGTGTAGTACAGCTCCCCACAGGTGGAGCTTTACCTCAGGGCAGCGGGGATGGATGAGGGGAGTTGTAGTCGCGTCTCTGCAGTCAATGCGGTGAATAGCGGCGGTTAAGCAGGCACACACACACACACACAGTGATCTTTGTTTCGGTACCTTTTACTGGTGACAGGGTAACAGGTACAGTCCAGAGAAGTAACCAGGTCCCCGGTGCAATTTGGGACTTCAACCTTAGAAAGTTGAGAGGCCTCCTCTGTGTCTTTGTACTGTGGTTTGGGGTAAGTCCTGCCTGTGACTGAACTCACCGCTCCTTCTCCCTCTCAGGGCTTTGCTCTAAACTGACAATGAGGTCCTTCTGCGGGGTCCCTAGTCCTCCTTTGGCCCCTGGTCCTGTGTTTGGTCAGTTTGCGTGTCTCTTACGTGTACTTCTCAGGGGGCTTTGGTCCTCCTGGTTCTCCCGGGCTTTCACTGCTACAATGGATGCTGGCAGCGTCGGACTCCGGTGTCCGGGTGTACTACAGGGAAACATTGACTGGTTCCCTTCCTTGATTCTCCTACTCCTCCACTGGCCTCCGAACCTCTCCCTAGGGTGCAGCACAGCTGGATCAATGTTCCCTGGTCCTGGGCCTGGATCTCTCCCAGCGACCAGATCCTCACTCCTGCCCTCTTCACATACAGGAACTAACTGTACTAACTGACTCCTCCCCTCAGGCATGGATCTTTTAAAGGGGAACTGGCTTAAGGCAGCCAGTAGAGCTCCCCCTTCAGGTCTGGGGTGGAAGGTGTTGTGTGCTGTGTGAACCAAGGTGTAATTCTCTCCTTGCACCGGTGGATCCTGTGGCAATCCCCTGCAGGGGTGCCATACTGTCCCCTTCTGATGACTGCAAATTCCAAGCACTCTAATCACCAGTACTTTAGATGATTGTATACTGGTACTTACATCACCAAACCATGGCAAGACAGTGTCAACTCAATCGTTACTGCAGCTGTAGTAAGACCAGGAGAAATGCTGTACTTTTCTTCCAAATCTTGTATTAGTTACAATAGAACGATAGGTGAAAACGAATAATCTGTATAGGGGTTGCACACATGCGTTTTCAGTAGTGATGGGCGAATCCTAAATTACTCGGAATCGCTTGACTCTAGCGAGTCTGAGCACAGGACTCGCTCTCGTTGCGAGTCTAGCGAGTCCAATGTTAATGAATGGGGAAGCGAGTAATAGCGAGTAGTGTGCGATTTACAAATCACAGATGTGTCTCGGAAGCTTCAGCCTGAAGCAATCCTAGTTTTGCCATTGATTTGCATTGGACTCGTTTACTTTGCAAGTAATCGCTGGGAAACTCGCACAGATAAGAGTCCTGTCTGCTCTGTGTGCTGGCTGCCACAGCTCCAGGGTCCTAGAGCCCGCCTGCTGCCTGATGTAGCAGAGCTGAGATTGTTCTCAGTCTGCTCATTCCCTGTGCATAGACATCTATATCTATGCACAGGGGATGTAGCAGAGAGGACATCGCGTTTTGGACTGCGTCGGACGGAAGAGGATTTTTTTTATTAAAGATGGAGTCCCTAATGGCTTTTTTTTTTATTTCTAATAAAAAATTTTCTCTGTGTTGTGTTTTTTTTAAAAACAATTTAATAGAAATTCATGGCGGTCACGCCAATATTAGACATGACCGCCATGAATTTCTATTAAATTGTTTTAAAAAAAACACAACACAGAGAAAATTTTTTATTAGAAATAAAAAAAAAGCCATTAGGGACTCCATCTTTAATTAAAAAACTCCTCTTCTGTCCGACGCAGTCCAAAACGCGATGTCCTCTCTGCTACATCCCCTGTGCATAGATATAGATGTCTATGCACAGGGAATGAGCAGACTGAGAACAATCTCAGCACTGCTACATCATCTCTGTGAGCAGGCGGGCTCTAGGACCCTGGAGCTGGCAGCCAGCACACAGAGAAGACAGCTGGACTCGGCTCGCAATGTAACAGCAGTTACTTTGCAAGTTTCCCTGCTATCACTGGCACAGTAGCCGAGTCTAATGCAAGACAATAGCAATCCTAGTTTTGTCAGCGTTTGCCATTGATTTGCATTGGACTCGTGCGAGTAAACGCTGGGAAACTCGCAGAATACCGAGTCCTGCGAGTCCCTTACTACTCGCCGAGTAACGAGTCTTAGCGAGTAGATTCGCCCATCCCTAGTCTTCAGTAATGGCTTCTCTAAGCTAAACTGGTGAAGAAGGGAGGGGTATCCTGTACAGAGGCCAACTAAGGGAGGGAGGTAGGGACAATCTTAGTACACAGTCTAATCTACCTGGTAACAGTAAAGGAATTTCCTGATAGGGGGGAAAATACACAATGTAAAAAATAGACATTGCAGGTTGTTCCCATTTGTGAGACACAACAACATCAAAGGGTAAATATAATATTGATTTATTAGTCAACGCTGTTGTGTCCCACGAATGGGAACAACATGTTGTGTATATTTCTCTGCATTGAGTATTTCCTCCAATCAGTAATTTTCCTTGTTGTTACCAGGTAGATAGAACTGTGTACAAAGATTGTCCCTATGTCCCCCCCTTAGTTTTCCTCTGTAGAGGATGCCCCTCCCTTCTTCCTCAGTTCAGTTTAGAGAAGCCATTACTGAAGATGCATGTCTTTAACTCATATACAGAGAGATTATTCCTTTTCACCTATGGTTCCATTGTAACTAATACAAGATTTGGAAGAAAACTACAGCGTTTCTCCTGGTCTTTCTACAGCTGCAGTGATGATCGAGTTGACACTGTCTGCTTGCCCCTGATGATGTAAGTACGAGCATACAATTATCTAAGGAACTGGTAATTAGAGCGCTTGGGATTTGCAGTTATCAGAAGGGGACAAAATAAATGCGTTTTAGTGCTCCCTGGCCCCTTCCTCAGGACAAATCAATATCATATTGCCATGTTTCAGGGAGCCCTGAAACGTGTTGACTAATAAATCAATATATTCACCCTTTGATGTCTCGTTGAATACGGCAGCACGGTTTTTAAACCTTCATCCTCCCTACTTTAATTTTCTGATATGACTTTTGAGTTTTCCTTGGCTATAAAGTCATAATCATCAACATTAACATAAACAAACACTTGAAATAGATCACTTTGTAATGACTCTATATAATATATGTGTTTCACCTTATGTACTGAATTACTGAATTAAAGTAACCTTTTGATGACATTCTAATTCATTGAGATGAACCTGTATTGTGCTGCTATGGCCACTGCACTTTCCTCTTCCCCCAGTAGTATGACCAGTTTCTCTTCCTCCTCCACGGAGGTGAAGTCTGGGAGGAGATCAGAAAGTCAGTGCAGTATTTGGGGCCCCTGAGCAGGAAGTGGGCCTTATCCTCCATGGCCTCCTGGGGGCACTGCTGGCACAGTCTCGAGGGTTATAGTTCTGTTCGTGCTGCCTGGATTCGATGAGTAGGCTGTGGGCCCTCAGTCTGTACCTACTTAGTAGTGTTTTCTAGTTTCTCTGGATATGGGGCCAGTTTTACTCCCTCTGTAGGTTCTGGTATATTGTTACTTTCTGGGATTTGTTTATGTCGTTCCAGATGCTGAGATATTCCTCTTTGCCTTTGTGTATCGTCTTCCGGATTTCACCTTTTGTCAGGCCATGTAGGTTGGTGGCTTGGTCAAGCGGGCTTTG
Organism: Allobates femoralis; assembly: GCA_033576535.1. Taxonomy (NCBI): domain Eukaryota; kingdom Metazoa; phylum Chordata; class Amphibia; order Anura; family Aromobatidae; genus Allobates; species Allobates femoralis. The sequence goes on from JARQOC010000007.1 coordinate 99,165,001, forward strand.
GGTACTTTGTTTTGGGAGGCTTCCTGGAGCTTCCTGGTGTAGAAAGGCTGTGAGATGGTAGGAGCTGGGATTACTGCTTTGTAGATGAGCCTTGATATGATGGTGCCTTCTTCTTGATTGTGAGGTGTAGTGGAAATCTGCCCAGCTCTGCTCGGCAGGCACTGTTTGATGTGCTCCGATGGACTTGGAGAAGATCCTTGCAGAACTTTAGGTGGAATATGTCAGTCGGCCCAGTGTCCCACTTTGACCAGTTTGGATATGAGACTGGAGCCCACACTTCACTGCCGTATAGAAGGATTGGGGCAATTGTGGCGCCCCACTAAGAGTGCATCACAGGAGGGTACTGCACCCCTGACTGAAGGTGTTGTGTCCTCCGTCTCAGTGGTAAGTGGGATAATCCTGGGGCTCCATATACCACATGCAATACCTAGAAGCAGAGGACCAATTAGACACCCGTGTCCTGGGTAACCGGTCTTGGTGGAAGGAGAGTTAGGTATATAGCAGTGGGGAGGAGAAGAAAAGAGTTAGAATGGTGGTGAGTCAAGAGCAAGGAAGTTAAGTCGTGACAGAGGAGACAGCTAACGGGGATGGCACCGAGCACTGGTGGCCCAGAAGAGAAAGAGGCCAAAAGAGAACAGGTGATAGAAGACCCGAGCCCAGTCCACAACCCGGAGTACCGGCTCCGAGGTGGTCCAGGTGATCTAACCCTGCACCACAGAACCCGGAGTGGTCGAAGGCTTCCTAGGAGCCCGTGCCACAATCATCCATCACCGCAGCTTATGCCAGGAGCACCCACTATTGAGGGCCAGGGACCGTGAGCTGCGAGTACGGAACCCCAACCGAGAGTCTTCAGTGTTCTGATACGGGTATAGTGAAGCAGCGACGAGAAGGGACGGTCAGAATAGAGAAGGACACCTGTGGAGCCCCAGAGGAACCCTACTTACCGCAGGGACCACCCAGTCTGCGACATGGCAATGTGAACCGTTATACCTGTCTGCCATTGCAGAACTAAGTAAATACCCGTTCAGAGGAGCAACGTGTTTGACCTTTATTTCGGGACTACCATTAATCACCTTGCCTTACAGAACAACTGAGCTGCCCTATTACTCCACTGCAGCTCTCGACTCCGGGGACCCCGCTCGTCCTGTAGGGAGCGGTTCCATCCTGCTGCCGTCCATCACCCCGGAGATCCAAGCAGCGCCGGTGCCATCACCGGAACCCTTCAGGTGGCGTCACAAACTATTAATAACTTTATTCCTTTATTATTTTACTTTAACCCTTTTTCTGACCACCGGGCCCGCAACCTCAGGCACCGGAACCGTGTCTACATCCAGCGCCTGAGACCTGAGAACCCATCCCACGGTGAGTCACAATCATAGAGTTAAAGATTTTTAGCCAAATGGTTACTGATGCCTTGAGATGATACAGACGTCTTCTAATGGCGTATAAGGCTTTAGAAGCCTTGTCTTTCAGTAACTTTTTGGCTTGCTTGAAGCTCCCTGATTGGCTGAGTTCTAGGCCCAGGTAGGTGTACTTGTTGGTTTCTGTAAGTGGGCAGTTGTCTATCGTAAAGGGAGGAATTCCAGCAAGTTTCTTCCTTCTTTTCTGGAACACCATGATGTTAGTTTTCTTCTGGTTGACTGGCATTGCCCTTGGGCTGCTGAAGGTCTCTAGGATTTTCAGATGATCTTGGAGGACTTTCTCGGTGATAACAGCACGAGGTCATCAGCATACAGCAGACATTTCACCTGTGTGTCGAGAGGGTGAGTCCTGGTGCTGAGGAGGACTCCAGGGCCACCGCCAGATCGTTGATGTAGATGTTAAAGAGTGTTGGACTCAGACTGCAGCCCTGTCTCACTCCTCGGCTCTGTTGGAAACTGTTCTCACATATCGAGAGGTTTCATCAGTCTTTTTGATATATTTGCAGTACGTTTTTTTTTGACTAAGCGCCATCTCTTTTTATAGTTGGATCCTATCTGCCAATCCGTGGAGATTTTTAATCAAAATAGAGGCATTTCAATGTATTGTCACGATATGAGAGGTCGCCTGCTGGTGGTTATTGGGCTCACGTAGATTGGCTGAACATAAGCCAAGTATATCTTTCTATCAAATATTCCCTAGCTGTAATACAATACCAGAGTTGTATTGTCCAATATTAGCACATTTTAGTATTTTAGAGTGTAGCTGTATGTATTTTTTGTAGTTATTGTATGCTGGAAGTAGATGTTGGGGGAAGGGTATGGGAACAGCCTTTAGTAATACCCTCTAACCTGAATTATATTAGTAATGTCTACCCCATATACACTGAACACTACTATTAATTATAGCATCCCACAAACTCAAATGCAGTCTTTCAGCAAGGTGTTTACCATGAAAGCAACAGATGTATTTTATGGCGTCCATTATGGGAGGGGCACAGACATAAGAGGCCCCTGTACAAGAATAGTATATGGGCCTTTTTGTAGTCCAATAGTTCATCATAATGCAGAGTTTCACCTGTTTTGGAGCTATATGTGGCCCACTTACCCAGTGGTGTAACTTTAAGCTCAAAGGCCCTGATGTGAAAGTTCCAACGGGGCCCCTAATTATTGCAAATCTTTAATAGTATTAGTCTTTTTCCATAGGACAAAGGAACTGTTGGGACCCCCTAGGCTGCAGGGCCCTGGTGCAATTGCAAACCCTGCACCTATTGTAGTTACACCCCTGCCCTTACCTCTCAAACACCTGTGTGCCTGAGTATATCTATGTAGCAGGGCCAGGGGCGGTAGTCATGGTTGAGGGATCGGTGCTGCCACCCTGAACCGCTACAACCTTGGGTTGTGGTTGGACACTCACAATGCCTGGTTGCATCAGTACTTCTTGGGCACAGGCCTGTTACCACTGTGCTATACCTGGTTTCAGGCTACCAAGAAAGAGTCCCCTACAGCTTAAAACGTCTTATACTTTACTTGCAACATGGTCCACACACAGTTCCACAATACCTTGGATAGGGCACAGGTGTAATCGTTCTTTTGACTTTGACATCTTCCCACTGGCTGGACCCTGCACTGAACCCGCAGGCAAGGTCTCACCGGCTATCTGTGGAAAAGGAAGGGTTGGCACTGCTCAACTCCCAGCTATCCCACCGCATGGGTCAATGTATAATGTGGTTGGAGCACTTTACCCAGCTATGTCTGACAGGGTCTGTGGTCTTCAACCTGGAAAGCTTTTCGGGAAAGCCCTGTGATTGACCTACTTCACCACCAGGGGCGGACATATCAATGGTGCAACCTGTGCAGCCGCACAAGGGCCTAAAAGGTAAGGGGGCCCACTTCCACCTCCAAAATAGGTGGAATTATGTATTTTGATTAGCTATAGGACTGTTAAGAGGCCTTGTATACTGTCCTTGCCCTTTTCTTTCTGTGGCCGCCAGTGCTCAGCACTGTCCACACGTTTCTCTTTGCTTACTCAGTGTTGGGTTGTCCATCTGTTCCTCACTTCGCCTCCTTCAGATTGGACTCAGTCCCCTCCAACTCCCTCTTGGGCGGTAGTGCTGCTTACATTCTCCTCCTTTTACTTTCTCTTCCTTATAGTGATGTGTCGGTCGAAAACGATCAAAGACAACGGGAGCTGGCACACAAGTGAGAGCCACTACATTATCTTAATGGCTTTCACTTGGCATAATATTCCGTTGTTTGGGGGACATAACCCCGCCCACCTGAACAAACCCCCGCCCACTCACCAATTTAATTAGTACATTGCAAGTGTGCAGGGTTTTGGGGCGGGGTTCCGTCTGTATTAAGTCATCAATGTCATCTTAAATATGTGTTTGGCTTTTTACCTTTTTGCAAATACATACAGTATGTACTAAGCATCTTGTTTTTTTATACTACCATTAGCTTTTTACCTATTTATTCCTGGCAGGATATTTTTGCACTTTTGTATATTGTTTTTCATTAGGTTTAGTCTGTTCTGGTGGTCAGTGTTAATATGCTCTTACAGGCCTGTACACTTATGTCTGCTTTGGCTCATTTTTTTGTAATTAATGACATGAAAAAGCAGCAACAGCCTTCAGGGGCAGGACTCTTTCTCTGTCGTCAGCCACCTCATTATATCCGCCCCTGGGGAGGGGACATTACTGTATACCTTTCCTTACCTGCTGTCACGCTCACACTCACTACTGTATAAGACTATGTGCATATAGCGCCATCTATTGGTAGCTCCATGCAGCCAGAATTCTGTCATTTATCAACAGACTGTTGAACTTTATTATCCTGATGCATTTGTCATAGTGAACCCCGTTATATGTTTTCCTGTAGTTCCCTATGATTTCTAGGTCTCCACTTACAGTATTTTGTGACCTCATTCTTGTTTCTCAAATTCTAAAACTGTTTTATAATTACCAAGAGTGAAACGTTTTGCTTTAAATGATGCATCCTCTATCTTTGATGGATCTGATAGTTTTCCTTTGTCTATTGCAAATGCATTAAAAAGAAGATTTGGCTGATTTCCATCCCTCAGCCCCGGGGTACGATGTCCGCAGCTCTTGAGAAACAGACAAAAAAACCTTTCTGCTAATGTTTAAGATAATGGTGGCATGCGTGCCTTGACATACCTGTTGCCCCCGAAGTGCTGATTCATGGAAAGTATGACATAAAATGGAAACTAGATGTTAAATTACAAACATCTGGCCGAAGGTCTATACTGAGATCACCATGGAAGAGCTAGGAGCCTCCTGATAGCAGAAAAAAATACAGTAAATGTCATTTAATATCTTGTTTTTTTCAGTCTGCTCCTGAAGCTGTGCCCCGCCATGTTCGGGATTATTAATAACAAATATGGGTATTCCTTGTGGGTGGAGCTAAACCAATAAAAGAGCCTATAGAGCACGGGAGAGCCAGGAGAGTCCCAAAGTGGTGGTAGATGTCTGGAAACCTTTTCCCACTTGCAACTAACGGGACCCTTCGGGTCATATCTGGGAATCGGTACTAGAAACAGGATGGGAACCTTAACTATAAGTAAGTGTGCCCCTCCCGATGCTGACCCATGCTCCGCCTCCCTCAGCTCTGGAAGGGCCCTAAATTGCAGCTGTTCTCCTCCGGAATTGGCCTTGTCTACCACAAAACAGACGATGAAAGGTAAACCTTGTCTGATGGAGGCCCCTTAGGCTGTCTTCACACTGCAGTTTTTTCACTGATCAGTGTCCATCCAGTTTGTGTGCCAAAACCCGGAAAGGAACCAGGAGAGGAACTTGTAGAGAAAAAGTATCATTGAAAGATTGACACCTGTTCTGGGTTTTGGAGTCACTTCTGGTTTTGGCACACAAACTGGATGGACACTGATCAGTGAAAAAACTGCAGTGTGAAGCCAGCCTTATAGTCCTTTGAACAGATACCCGAGGGAGGGATAAGGGCCTAAATGGTTCAGACTGTATGAATTCACAGCAGACACCTGTTGTGTGCAGTGTGAGAACCTGGTGTCGACAGGACAGCAGGGAGCAGCTTGCAGCAAACATAACACTGTGAATATCCCTTTTTGTTAATGCAATGTTCAAGTTGTGTGCCCTTATTACACGAGACTTTGTAATAAAAAAAAAGATCCTAAAAAGCATGATAGACTCAATGCATGCTTTTAAGGGACACTGTCAGGTCATTTTTCAGTATAATATTAATATTACCCTTGAATAGCGCCTGGGCAGACCTTTTAAAAACATGTAAAATCATTACCGTACCGTTTGGAGTTCTCTTGTTATATGCATTTTCACACACTACAGGGAGCTGCTGCATTAGTCCTGTCCATTATATTAAAGGGATCCTGTCACCCCCAAAACACCTATAAACCTATTAAAACCTGTCCCTACAGCATATTAACACTTTCCCTACACTCCTTTTACCTCCTAAATGCCCTTAGTCAAAGTGAAGAAAAACGTTATAATAGTACCTGATTAGTGATGATAATGAGTGACTATGCTATTCATAGTCACTCATCAAGGCAGCCCCTCTTCTTCAGATCACGCCTGAATAGGCGTGATCTTCCTCATGGATTCAAATGTGCGCCTCCCTGCAAGCCTCCCCGCGCTCCCATTACGTCCGTGCTTCAGGCTGGGGGCAGTATGACGCGATTCGCGTCATTTCCTGTCGCCGGGTGACGTCTCTACAACGGCGCAGCTTACAGCTTCAAGTGCCGCACTGCGCATGCCTGCGGGAGCGCACTGCGCATGCGTGCGGGAGCCTACACAAAGCGGCTTTGTGTAGGCTCCCGCACGCATGCGCAGTGCGCTCCCGCAGGCATGCGCAGTGCGGCACTTGAAGCTGAAAGCTGCGCCGTTGTAGAGACGTCACCCGTCGACAGGAAATGACGCGAATCGCGTCATACTGCCCCCAGCCTGAAGCACGGACGTAATGGGAGCGCGGGGAGGCTTGCAGGGAGGCGCACATTTGAATCCATGAGGAAGATCACGCCTATTCAGGCGTGATCTGAAGAAGAGGGGCTGCCTTGATGAGTGACTATGAATAGCATAGTCACTCATTATCATCACTAATCAGGTACTATTATAACGTTTTTCTTCACTTTGACTAAGGGCATTTAGGAGGTAAAAGGAGTGTAGGGAAAGTGTTAATATGCTGTAGGGACAGGTTTTAATAGGTTTATAGGTGTTTTGGGGGTGACAGGATCCCTTTAACAGAGGAATAGTCCAGCTGTGTTAAACTATACATTTAAATATTCACTCCTTCTCAGCAGCTCTCTCCTCCCTCCTCCCTTGGCTCTCTCTGCTTGTCAGGTTTCAGTTTCAATTAGTAGCTTCAGAGGGAGAGATTGCAGGCACACATTTGCCTTAAGGGGATGTCACACGCGTCGACATCGCTGTCAATGTCGCTCATGCGTCACGGATTTTCAGTCGCTCAAGCGACGTAAAAGTGACGCAGGAGCGACATTGAAGCGTGTGACCAAGCGATGCAACCAGCGATATGTCGCTGATCGCAGGTTTCACTGCCAGATGTAAAACCTGTCGCTCATCGCTCAGTAGACCTTGTGCATCGCTGCGTGTGACACTAAACTCAGCGACGTATTTTCTATTTTGACAACGTACAAGCGACTAAATAAAATCGCTCGTAAGATGGCGACATCACCGCATCGCTGGGTCATATTGACGCGTGTGACATCTTACCTGCGATAATTCCACATCGCTCAGGCGATTAATAATTTGTGACGCATGAGCGATATCGCGGGCGACATTGACACGTGTGACAGGCCCTTTACTGCTTTACCTGATCTAGATACAGTATCTACTCCATTTGTTTCTCTAAGCAGGTATACCTGCTGTGTTGTGAGAAATTATGTGTTGTATTTGACCTCTTGCTTGGCTGCAAACACAGAAAGCAGGATACAGCCACCCCCCCTACTGATTTCCTGAGCAGTGATGTGACTATGTGATATGAATATTCATCCTATGGGGAGTGGACAGCAGAGAACTAAGTGGATCATTCCCTGTGATTGACAGATGGAATGAATCTCGCTATTTGAGATCTACCTCTCTGGCCCAGATGTTACCTCTCTCCTGTCCAGAATCCCGGAGTGTCTATCAGCCATATCCTCCTTCTCCTCTCGCCTGCTAAAACTCAATGTAGACAAAACCAAACTCATCATCTTTCCCCCATCTCACACACTTTCCTTACTTGAACTATCTATCACAATAAATTACATCACACTTTGCCCTGTACCTGAAGTCTGTTGCCTTGGAGTAGCCCTTGACTCTGCCCTGTCCTTTAAACCACACATACAAGCCCTCGCCACCTCCAACTCAAAAATATTTCCAGAATCCGTCCCTTCTTCAACCCTCAATCTACTAAACTACTAGTGCAATCCCTCATCATCTCCCGCCTCGACTAGTACAACCTCCTTCTCTGTGGCCTCCCTGCTAACACTCTTGCACCTCTCCAATCTGTTCTTAACTCTGCTGCCCGACTAATCCACCTCTCTCCTCGCTGCTCCTCCACTTCTCGCCTCTGCAAATCCCTCCACTGGCTTCCAATTCACCAGCGTATCCAATTCAAACTACTAACATTGACTTACAAAGCCGTCCACAATCTGTCCCCCCCATATATCTCTGAATTAATCCCCCGATATCATCCAACTCGTAATCTTCGATCCTCTCAAGACCACCTCCTTTCCTCCACACTAGTACGTTCCTCATCTAACCGCCTGCAAGATTTTGCTAAAACATTCGCCATCCTGTGGAATTCTGCACCCCAAAACGTCCGAATGTTCCCCACTCTTGGAACCTTCCAGCGGAACCCAAAAACCCATCTCTTCAGAACAGCCTACAATGACCACAGTGCCACCTCACCACCACTGGACCTGGTGCTCCTCCACCACTGGACCTCGCGCTCCACCACCATCGGACCCGGCGCTCCACCACCATGGGACCCGGTGCTCCACCACCACCAGAGCAGACCCATCCTACTGTCTCTCTCCCCCCTGCCCTGTAGAATGTAAGCCCGCAAAGACAAGGTCCTCTCTCCCCTCTATATCAGTTTGTTCATTGTATTTTTTAACTTGTTTGGACGTAACCCCTTCTCATGTACAACACCATGCAATCAATGGCGCTATATAAATAAATAATAATACAGAAGATAGGAGGGAAATATAAATAAAAGAAATACATTAATAGAGAGAGCTTAGAGGGATGAATTAGAAAATGATAGCAGTTACATATGGATTGTTGACCTGACAGATTCCCTTCAACCCTCGATGAGGGTAACCGTAAATATAACTTTTGCAATGGGGAGCCGGCCGGAGTTGGATCGCCGGCACCAGTGCTGTGCCACCACGGCCACCAGGGGCCCCTAGGCCCTGCAACTCTACACTTTGTGACAGAACAGCTGCAGCCAGTAATCCAATTCAATCATCGTTGGGTTCAGGGTCTCTTTGCCTACATCATCCTGCTCTCAAAAACAAGGTGACAGATTCCCTTAAAAAAGTAAATTGCAACAATGAATGTTATCACTTACCCACAGAATAGGTGCTAACATTTGATCGGTAAAGGGGATGTCACACGCGTCAACATCGCTGTCAATGTCGCTCATACGTCACGGATTTTCAGTCGCTCAAGCGACGTAAAAGTGACGCAGGAGCGACATTGAAGCGTGTGACCAAGCGATGCAACCAGCGATATGTCGCTGATCGCAGGTTTCACTGCCAGATGTAAAACCTGTCGCTCATCGCTCAGTAGACCTTGTGCATCGCTGCGTGTGACACTAAACTCAGCGACGTATTTTCTATCTTGACAATGTACAAGCGACTAAATAAAATCGCTCGCAATATGGCGACATCACCGCATCGCTGGGTCATATTGACGCATGTGACCCCTTACCTGCGATAATTCCACATCGCTCAGGGGATTAATAATTTGTGACGGCTGAGCGATATCGCGGGCGACATTGACACGTGTGACAGGCCCTTAACAGACCTAATGCTGGGACCCCATCAATCCTGAGAACGTGGCTGTGAAATGATCATTAGAACAGAGCAATGGCCACCACTCCATTCATTCTCTTTGGGGTTGCCAGAAAACGCTTGGCCCCACACCAGAAAGGATGAGTGGAGTGGTGCCCAGATCAATTACAACAAGACATTTTGGAATGAAATAGCCAGAGTTACTGGGGGTCCCAGCGGCTGGACCCCAACCAATCTGCAAGGGGAAAGTCAATACAGTTAAAGTGATGCAATATATTTTCAATATTCTGAATGCTACATATTTTCACCATATCAAGGAAATTGAGGGTCATGGCATCACTGCTATTAAAACCATTGGTTGCAAATCAATGACAAATATCTGTATAACCATAGAGTGGTCTCTGAATCAGCGGGCAGGGACATTATGTATATATAAAGTGTATGATGACCTTATTCTCAACCATATAAAACTTTAGCACACCTGTATTTATACTGCTTGTTTACCCCTTTATTAATATTAGGAATGCTTCATTCAGCCAATTCAGTGACTTTCATCTAATAAAGCCATATAGATAAATCAACATTCACTGAATAGGAGCCAGCATATAAAATGAACCAAATGACAGCTGCACTGCGATCACTATCAGTTCTATGGAAAGTTTGCAGCCAGTATTTAGGATAGGGGCCCCTCTTCTCTTGGCATCCCTGCAGGAAGCAAGCGGTGGAATTTATGTTTTTCAGATGTGATGTGCATATTGTGTATGGAAATGAAGGATGCGCTAATAAGCAATAAGAGGCCTTATCCTTACTTCTGGGCAATGTTCCCTCAAAGATTCTCAGAATGCAATTAAGTGGTCTTAATAATGGAAATTGCCCATAAAGTAGAGTATTAGATAGAAAATGTACTACCGATACGTTTTGTTTGCCTGAAAATAAAATATATTAAAATATTTACATTTATGTCCTTTATGGAGCCATTATGTTACATTGTACATATCTGGCATGCTACTGCCATCTAGTGGCCTGTTAATGTATTGACTGGTCACTCTTTTTCTCTGCAGTTGAGTTATACTATAATAGCTGTAGAACCCCAGTGTTGTCTGGGCATAGCAAATAGACCTCCTGCTGTATACTGTGAGCTGTGTGTGACCTCCTGCTGTATACTGGGGGCTGCATGCTGCCTCCTCCTGTATACTGGGGGCTGTGTGCTGCCTCCTGCTGTATACTGGAGGCTGTGTGTGTGACCTCCTGCTGTATACTGGAGGCTGTGTGTGACCTCCTGCTGTATATTGGGGGCTGTGTGTGACCTCTGTATACTGGGGGCTGTATGTGACTTCCTGCTGTATATTAGGGGCTGTGTGCTGCCTCCTGCTGTGTACTGGGGGCTGTGTGCTGCCTCCTGCTGTATACTGGAGGCTGTGTGTGACCTCCTGCTGTATACTGGAGGCTGTGTGTGACCTCCTGCTGTATATTGGGGGCTGTGTGTGACCTCTGTATACTGGGGGCTGTATGTGACTTCCTGCTGTATATTAGGGGCTGTGTGCTGCCTCCTGCTGTGTACTGGGGGCTGTGTGCTGCCTCCTGCTGTATACTGGAGGCTGTGTGTGACCTCCTGCTGTATACTGGAGGCTGTGTGTGACCTCCTGCTGTATACTGGGGGCTGTGTGTGACCTCTGTATACTGGGGGCTGTATGTGACTTCCTGCTGTATATTAGGGGCTGTGTGTGACCTCCTGCTGTATACTGGGGGCTGTGTGTGACCTCCTGCTGTATACTGGGGGCTATGTGTGACTTCCTGCTGTGTACTGGGGGCTGTGTGTGACCTCCTGCTGTATACTGGGGGCTATGTGTGACTTCCTGCTGTGTACTGGGGGCTGTGTGTGACCTCCTGCTGTATACTGGGGCTGTGTGTGACCTCCTGCTGTGTACTGGGGGCTGTGTGTGACCTCCTGCTGTGTACTGGGGGCTGTGTGTGACCTCCTGCTGTATACTGGAGGCTGTGTGTGACCTCCTGCTGTATACTAGAGGCTATGTGTGACTCCTGCTGTATACTGGAGGCTGTGTGTGACCTCCTGCTGTATATTGGGGGCTGTGTGTGACCTCTGTATACTGGGGGCTGTATGTGACTTTCTGCTGTATATTAGGGGCTGTGTGTGACCTCCTGCTGTATACTGGGGGCTGTGTGTGACCTCCTGCTGTATACTGGGGGCTGTGTGTGACTTCCTGCTGTGTACTGGGGGCTGTGTGTGACCTCCTGCTGTATACTGGGGCTGTGTGTGACTTCATGCTGTGTACTGGGGGCTGTGTGTGACCTCCTGCTGTATACTGGGGGCTGTGTGTGACTTCCTGCTGTGTACTGGGAGCTGTTTGTGACCTCCTGCTGTGTACTGGGGGCTTTGTGTGACCTCCTGCTGTATACTGGAGGCTGTGTGTGACCTCCTGCTGTATATTGGGGGCTGTGTGTGACCTCCTGCTGTATACTGGGGGCTGTGTGCTGCCTCCTGCTGTATACTGGGGGCTGTGTGTGACCTCCTGCTGTATACTGGGGGCTGTGTGTGACTTCCTGCTGTGTACTGGGGGCTGTGTGTGACCTCCTGCTGTATATTGGGAGCTGTCTGTGACCTCCTGCTGTATACTGGGGGCTGTATGCGGTCTCCTACTGTATACTGGGGGCTGAGTGCGGCCTGGTTGTCCAGGCTCGTAACTAATTGTAATTATTAGAATGATTACTTTGCACAATAGAATGTTAACCTATAACATTCCGAGTCATGTCACTGCATGGGTGTACCCAGGATCAAAACTAGGGGGGGGCAACCCATGGTCGTTCAGGTTGCGCCCGCTTCTCGTACCATCACTGCGCAGCAGCACAAGGGCCGCTAAGGGTCCCGTGTGTTTCACTGAGCCTCCTGCTATGCACTGCCGTCCCCCTGCGCTTCCTCTTACCACAGCGGTGATGCTGTGCGTAAAATAAATAAAAAGTAGGAAGCACCACCTACTCCTAGTGTGGACTCGGCAGCACTTTCTGCTTTTATGCGTTACACTGTGCAACGCTCGGTGTCACCGCCTCCTCCTGTATCTTCAGTTTTGGGAAGCTGCGGTGGAACCAGGAGAGGTAAGTACAGATTTTTTTAAGGAGTACACGCTGGCCAGAGGAGTGTGGGGGGATTGCATTATACTGTATGGAGAATTATGAGGCTGTACTGTGCTATATGGAAGGCTGTACTATGCTAAACACAGGACTGTGAGGGTGCATTATACTGTATGGAGGGCTATATGGACAACTATGGGGGTGCATTGATGGTGCATTATACTGTATAGAGGACTACGGGTGAATTATACTATATGGAGAATTATGGGGGTGAATTATACTATATGGAGAACTATGGGAGTGCATTATACTGTATGGAGGTGCATTATAATGTATGGAGGCATATGAGGCTACATTATACTATATAGAGGATAGTGGGGTTGCATTATGATAATTGGATGACTATGGGGGTACCTTATGAATGGGGGACTATGGGATGCATTACAATACATAGAGGATTATGGGAATACATTGTAATGTATGGAGGAATGTGGGGATGCATTATAATAATTGGAGGACTATGGTGGCAGAGGAGGACCATATAAACCATGATGGGGGACATATATACCACGATAAAGGCCATATTCTAGGAGGAGGACCATATACAGCAGGATAAGGGACATTAATACATAATGAAGGAGGAGAGGGGTCAATTTGTGAGTCTTTATAGGATTTAGAATGTTACACGGGGCCCATACATCTGACCAACGTGCACGCGTAAGGTGGGGGGCCTAAATTGTGCACCTGTGCCCGTCAGACTTGTTACACCACTGGGGAGCCCTATGGGGGCCTGTATATGACATGGGAGCCCTATGGGGGGCTGTATATGAGATGGAAGTTCCATCTCTCATACACAGCCCCCCAATGTCCCATAGGGCTGACATCTCATATACAGCCCTCCATAGGGCTCCCATCTGATATATAGCCCCCATAGAGCTCCCATATCATATACAGCCGCCTTATAGGGCTCCCATATCATATATAACACCGCCATAGGGCACCCAAATCATTTTCAGCCCCTCATAGGGCTCCTGTATCATATACAGCCCCTCCATAGGGCTCCCATCATGAGAGCCCTATGGGAGGTTGTATATGATACGGGAGCCCTATGTGGTGGGCTGTATATGATATGGGAGCCTTATGGGGGGGCTGTATATGATATTGGAGTCCCATCTTATACAGCCTCCCATACCCCATACAGTCCTCATATCATATACAACAGCCCCCCATAGGGCTCCTATATCATAGGCTGCATATGATATGGGAGCCCTATGGGGGCTGTATATGATATGGGAGTCCCATATCATATACAGCCCCCCTAATGCTCCATAGGTCTCCCATATCACATAAATCCTCATAGGACTCCCATGTCATATACAGCCCCCCCCCATGGGGCTCCAATAATGGGAGCCCTTTAGGGGTCTATATGTGATATAGGAGCCCTATAGGGATGCTGTATATGATATGGGAGCCTATGGGGGGCAGGGGCCAGGGCTGTATATGAGATGGGAGTACATGTCATTTCATATACAGCACGCAGCCCCCACATAAAGCTCCCATATACAACCCTCCGGGCTCCCATCACCTCAAACCCCCACCCCCACATCACTTTTTTTTATATTTACTTACATCTGTTTTTAACAGTTACTGTGGTCCTCTCCCTCATGATGTCTCTTCACAGCTCCTAGCTCCAGCCTCCCTCCTCACCAGCAGTGTCCCCAGACGGACTCCAGCTTGCACCACAGCCACAGCAGGGACTCAGCCTCAGCACTCAGTGGTGATGTCTCTCATGACATCACTTCTGAGTCCCCCTGCAGGCCTGCCGAGCTGATCTGCAGTCGGCAGACACTGTCTGAGGCTGAGGCTGAGGGCGAGATCCGCACTCTGCGTCCCTGCTGGCTGCCGGCTTGCCGCCCCATGTCACGCGCTGTCACTGACTGAGATAAGCGCTGACTGAGGAGGTAAACTAACCGGCGCCGCTACAGTGTGGTGGAGCTGGAGCGGAGGTGCGGTGGCCACCTCAGCTCAGCCTCAGCCGCCGAGTCAGTGTGTGTGACACCAGAGGTGTATCTAGGTTTTCTGGCACCCGGGGCAAGACTTCAGTTTGGCGCCCTCCCAACCCCCCCCCCCCCCATCATCATGTGGCCGATCATTCATATACGATTTGCACACTTACAGTTAGCTGCTCTACCTAATTCTCTTAATGTTTAATGAAAAACAAATTACAGTATATTACACGCTGTTAGAATTTGGCTACAGGGCTTAGTGTTTAAATTACGGAGCTCACCAGACCCACCAGAGGTAGATAAATACATCCATATAACCCCTATCCTTACAGAGACACTATGTCAAAACCCTCATCAGTGCAGAAAGACATCACCAGACCCACCAGAGGTACAGAAATACATCATCAAAACCCTTATCAGTGCAGAAAGACATCACCAGACCCACCAGAGGTACAGAAATACATCATCAAAACCCTTATCAGTGCAGAAAGACATCACCAGACCCACCAGAGGTACAGAAATACATCATCAAAACCCTTATCAGTGCAGAAATGCATTACCAGACCCATCAGAGGTACAGGAATACACAACTAGAACCCCCATCAGAACAGGAATATATCCATATAACTCCCATCACTATAGAATCACAGCATCAAAATCCTCATTAGTACAGAAATTAATCATCAGAACCACCATCAGTACATGGTAAAACAATTGTAATGTCAGGTCACACATTTGTGCTGAATGAATCTACAACTCCCATTACATCCTTAACAATGGTAAGGAGTCACTGGGAGTTGTTGTTACCAGTCATCATCAGACCATACAAGAACCACAGCACTGATGAGAAATAGTCATTATCACAATCTTTTACATCCTGGTACCTTATAGATGACCTTGCCTCTGATCGAGGTTGTCTTTTTCTTTTCTTCATCTTGTCCAGGCACCATGATGACGTTTCACATCCACAGCTCGTCTCTGGAGACTTCCATCTTCTCCGGTCTTCTGCAGCACATCCCAGCACGATACCCTTACAAATAGCAGAATGATCAAAATTCTTATGACATAAAATATCTGCCCTACATTACCCCGAAATAAATAATTGCTCCTCCTCAGTCTTCCCTGCACAAAATATGAGTTATACACTGTCCCTCTTCTGGCGCACGCCTTCCACACTGCCAGCTCATCACCCTGCCCTCTTCTTTCCATACCGTACTCCCTGATCACATTGTCCTCTCACACTGTGTCCCCCTATTCTGTCCACTGTTTATACTGTTCTTCCTCATCACACTCCCCCTCCTCGACATATTGTCCCCTCCTGGCAGGGGCCTCACACTGTCCACACACGCTGACCCCTCTCCATACACCCTCACACTACTCACTCTCTATTCTCTGCCCACTTATATTTTTCTCTTCCATACTGTTTCTTCACTACCTCACTCCCCCCTCTAACTTCACATACTGTGTCCACACCAATGTCCTCCTCACTCCACATACTGTGCGCAGCCATCCCCCACACTTCACATCTCTGTCCACACCGATCTCCTCCTCACTCCACATTCTGTGCCGAAGCCATCCCCCTCACACCTCATACTGTATCCACACTGATCTCCCCTCACTCCACATACTGTGCCACAGACATCGCCCACACTTCACATAATGTGTCTACATCAATCTCCTCCTTAATCCACATACTGTGTCGGCAGCCATCCCCCTCACTCATACTGTGTCCACACTGTTCCCCCCTTACTGCATATACCATACCACAGCCATACCCCTCTCACTCCACATACTGTGTCGGCAGCCATCCCCTCTCACTCTTCATATTGTGTCTACACTCTTCCCCCCCCTCACGTGACATACCATAACGCAGCCATCCCCCTCTATCACTCCACATTATGTGCTGCAGCCATCCCCCCTCACTCCATATAATGTGTCGGCAACCATCCCCCCTCACTCCTCATATTGTGTCTACACATTTCCCCCCTTATATCACATACCATACCACAGCCATCCCCCTCTCACTCCACACACCGTGCTGCAGCCATCTCCCCTCACTCCACATACTGTGCTGCAGCCATCCCCACTCACGCCTCAAATTTATCCGCTTTGGTCACATATTTACCCCAACCTTTCCCCCCCCCCTAGGATCACATATGATCTCCCCCTCCAGTTTGGCTCAGATAGTCTGTCCCCACCCTTCCCCCAGTTTGACTCATATGTCGTCGTCCCCCCAGTTTGGATCACATATACTCCCCCCAGTTTGACTCACATATAATCCCTCACACCTTTCCACCCCCCCCAATTTGACTCACATATGACCCCCCCCCATCCCTTCCCCCAGTTTGACACACATGTTCCCCCCCCCAGGTTGGATCACATATACTCCCCCCTGCTCCCAGTTTGACTCACTTATAATCCCTCACATCCTCCCCCCCCCAGTTTGACTCACATATGACCCCCACTATCTCCCCCCCAGTTTGACTCACATGCCCCTCCAGTTAGGATTACTTATACTACCCCCCTCCCCCCAGTTTGACTCTCATATAATCCCTCACACCCTTCCCCCCCCCCCCTCCCAGTTTGATTCACATATCACCAACCCCCCCCCCCAGTTTGGAACACATGTACTCCCCCCAGTTCAACTCACATATCACCCCCACCCTCTCTCCCCCAGCTTGACTGACATATACCCCCTTCCCCTAATTACATTAATCTTCAGGGTCTTCAGCTCCTGTAGCTGGAGCACTTTTCCCCATCCTGCCGCCAATGCAGGGCCGCTGGGTGTCGTCAGCAGCGTGGTCAGGTGATCTGATCACGCTGCTGAGGTCCTCACTGACCCGGAAGTGCGGGGAGCAGGGCGGAAGAACGGCACAGGCTGCTTCCATAGTACAGAGTGTCTGATAGACACTCTGTGCTATGGGATTGCAGGAGCCGGCACACGCCACTTTCTCTGCTCCCCGCTGTCAGATGACCACGGAGAGCAGAGAAAAGCCGGCTCCCATGACGGGGGGGGGGGCGCAATATATGGCATGCGGGGAGACTCCTCGGGCACTGCAGCAGGAGGCTGACAGCGCCCCCTCTGACTGCTGCGCCCGGGGAACATGCACCCCCAGCCCCCCCCAGATACGGCCCTGTGTGACACACATTATAAGCAATACAGTAGGTGCGCGCAGCGCGCGCACAGTGCCGCGCTCACCCCTTCCTTATGAGGGGGGGGGCAGCCTCTTGGGGGGGGCACCTGCCCCCCCTGCCCAACGCTGGGTACGCCCATGTGTCACTGTATTTGTGTCTCCTGAGTTCTACTTGCGGATTTTCATTGTACATTTGCATATATAAAGGAGGCATGAAGTGGGTGGGGCTATGGAGGGGCAGGGCAATGTGGAGGGGTGGGGCCATAAAGGGATGTAGCTATGTGAAGGGGTGAGCTATAAGGGGTGGGGCTGTGTGAAGGGCAGAACTATGATGGGGTGGGGCTAGGTGGAGGGACAGTGCTATGTAGAGGGGTGGAGCTATGAGGGGGGGAGCGATGCTATGCCAGACACACACACATACATACATACTCTTTATATATTAGATATATATGTAGATGGAGAAAAACGTTGGGACATACCAAATTCAGTTTTTGCTTTGGCCTCAATATCTCCAGTGTACAACCTCCGGCCACATGGCCCCCATAGTATAAAATCCATCCCCATTATCCCCCTGGTATATAACCTGCGGCCACATTGCCTCTGGTGTATAACCTCTGGCCCCATCTCCTTCAGTGTATAACCTCCAGTATCCTTGCCCTCCTGGTGTATAATCTCTGGCCCCCTCACTGCCTGGTCTGCTTTTACTAACATGTGGCAGAGCAGCCGGAGGTGCAGATCTCACAGATACCAGCGCGGTCTTATATCGAGAGCCACCGAGGTCACAAGTCTGTTCATGATGTTTCATCCTCCTTAATCTTCCCCCATCACCAGTGAGTGATATTATTGAGAAGTGGAAGTAACCACAGCAACTCAGCCACAAAGTGGAGACCCCGTAACATTACAGAGTAGGGGACCGAGTGCTGAGGAGGGTATTACAGCCACAAATGCAGCAGCAATATCCTCTGACCCAGCAATCACACAGTTAACTCAGAGATCCATACCCTGCATGCATCACGTAGCATAGAGGGCCAATCAGGTCCTGGTGGGCAGAGTGCAAGGGTAGTGTGTAGTGGAAGTTTAAGTAGTGCAGAGCAGTCTGCAAGAATGTAAGGAAAGTTGGAGTTGGAGGGCTGAGAGTGTAACAGCAACCTAGAAGACCCTCTGCAGAATCCCAGCTCTGCAACCTAGGAGAGGGGGTTGCACAGTCTTGTGCGGCCCCCTGGCCATCTTCTACCGGCCATCTCCCTACCGTCACAACGGTTGAGCACCATTACTCCCAGTGCATTACCAACCGAACTACGGGCATCAACATGCGGGCTCAAAATCATCCTGTGCCCATCTACAGCCGGTTTGCTGGTACCGAAGCTAGCAGCAGTTCAGCTCTGCTATGCAAACCAGAAGAGTAGAGGGATCGCTTTACAGGATCACCCCATCATCGCCAAATCCAGTCGTCTAACCAGCGGTGTACCCACCAAGGGACCCAAGGCTCCCCAAAGCATCCAGAACGTATACCCCGGATAGGGCATTCAAGCAGCCTCCCTGTACCCGATCTGGTATTCCTGGGCGACAACGGCACAGTACTTAGATAGAATGGAGGAACACCGCGGATCTCTGAGAACACACTGGTCATTGCTGAGTCCACCCGGTCCACTACCTACAAACTGTATACCATGTACTGCCTGCTGGATACAGTAAAGAACCCGTTACAGAGACTTACAGTGTCCGTGCCTTCTTATGAACTGTTCATCCGCATGCTAAGGTAACCGCAGCTGCCTCACAACATCTTGTGCAGCTCCAGCCTTCGGGGATCACCGCTCAGCCTGTGGGGAGCGTTCCATCTTGCTGCATTCCATCCCCCGGAGGCCCCGCAGCGTCGGTAATACTTACCGAAACACTCATAGGTGGCGTCACGACAAATTAACCCCTTAATCTGTTCCCACAAGACGTCTCATCATTTTTGATCTGCACTCAACCGGGCCCCACTACCGGCAGGCGCGGTCCATCCATGACAAGGAGGAAGAAGCAAACGCCTGTCTAAACCGGAGTCCCGGCCAAGGTGAGTCATACTCACCACTCACTCACCGTTCTGCTGACCCCATAACTGCAGAGTCCAGACCTCCTCTGGTAACATCAGCACAAACACCGCACCCACCGGGAGTTTCATGGCAGAGCAGCTGCAGCCGTACATCACCAAGCACATTGCCGAGCATCGTAAATTACCAAGCACAATGCCAAGCATCAGATGGAGTAGTGTAAAGCCATATATCACCAAGCACAATGCCGAGCATCAGATGGAGCGGTGTAAAGCCGTTCATCGCCATGCACAATGCAGAGCATCAGATGGAGCGGTGTAAAGCCATATATCACCAAGCACAATGCAGAGCATCAGATGGAGCGGTGTAAAGCCGTACATCACCAAGCACAATGCCGAGCGTTGTACATCACCAAGCACAATGCAGAGCATCAGATGGAGCCGTGTAAAGCCGTTCATCGCCATGCACAATGCAGAGCATCAGATGGAGCGGTGTAAAGCCGTACATCACCAAGCACAATGCAGAGCATCAGATGGAGCGGTGTAAAGCTGTACAACACCAAGCACAATGCCGAGCGTTGTACATCACCAAGCTCAATGCAGAGCATCAGATGGAGCGGTGTAAAGCCGTTCATCAAAAAGCAAAATGCAGAGCATCTGATGGAGCGGTGTTCAGCTGTACATCACCAAGCACAATGCTGAGCATCAGATGGAAAGGTGTAAAGCCGTACATCACCAAGCACAATGCCGAGCGTTGAATGGAGTGGTGTAAAGCCGTTCATCACCAAGCACAATGCCAAGCGTCGGATGGTGCAATGTAAAGCTGCCACCTATCTGACGTCTAATGAATGAGTCTGGTTTTGGTGAATGGCGGAGAATGTTACCCCCCTGATTGCATTGTGCTCGCGCTGTACGGTTTGGAGGAGGAGGATAATGGCTTTTATCAGGAATTGGCTTGGGCCTGTCAATTCTAGTGAAATGAAATCTTAATGCTGCAGCACAAGACACTGTAGACATTTATATCCTCCAGATTTGTGGGAACAGTTTGGGGGGGTCTTTTTCTGCCCAGTGAATAAGGTGGATAAAGACATTGAAGGGGGAGCTTAGTGACAGAACATGACCGTCTGGACCTCAGTCCCATTCACCACATTTGGGATGAACTACAATAGAGATTATGATTCTACCCCTCCCCAACATTGAACTGTTATATCAGCAGAGATGGGAATGGACTCGTTATAGGGGAGGTGAGAAAAGCTCCTGTAGGTGTAATGTGGAGAGGACACATACTTCTGATCATACAGCACATGGTGCAGGTGTGATGCTTACTGTATTCTGATGAGTCTGGGCTGCTCAGCACCGTACACTGGGAGTCGGGATACTCTGCCTGTTCTGACCTATCATGGCCTGCACTAACCTTTCCAGCAACTTGTGCCTTTATATCTTTTCTGTGGATTTGGACCAAACAGACCAGCCGAGACGTAACTACAACAGGTACAGAGGTCGCAATCACACCCGGGCCCTGGAGCATAAGGGGCCCCTAAAGTCTCTTTGGGATATATAAGTAGACCAATACTATTAAATATTTGCAATAATTGTGTAAACAGTCCGATGTCATAACTGCGCTCAATATCAATGTGGTTCAGATTGTGCCACCTGGTGGATATTTGTGGTAGTGCAGTATTCATTCTAAAAGTCTCAGTAAGGCTACATTCACACATACCATCCGCTTTTGCCTTAAATCCGTTTTTGGGACGCATGTGCGTTAACGCATGGTCCATTAAGTGTCTCTGCGTTTTTCAATAACACATGCGTTTTTATTCAGCATCCCAAAAAACGCTGCATGCAGCGTTTCTTGGGTGCTGTAAAAAGACGCATGTGTTCTTTTAACATGGGCCATATGGGAAATGCATGCGTTAACGCATATGCGTTTTTCATGAAAAAAATTACTAAGTCCCAAAATTTGCAAAAACGTCCAGGACCTCAGGGGACACTATTGGCACTCTTAGAAAGACGGATCAGTTTTTCTAAAAGCTTAAAAAACGGATTGGTATGTGTGAACATAGCCTAATATAGAGTAAAATAAAATACCCTGAAAATTGGTGCAAATGATTAAAGGAGAAATTATGTATTATACAGATAGATATTATTTATTATTATTATTATTTATTATTTTAATATAATTACAGGATGACATCGTAGATGGAAGGGATTATCATGAGCTAAGTATTTATTGATTTTTCAAAAAAACAAAATGTCTTCTATTAGTGCATCACACATGGTAAACTCTACACAGATTTTATATAATAAGTTCAGATGTTATTCTGTTATTATTGAGGTCAGTGATGTGCATTGCCCCCTGCATGACCGAGTGAGGACCATCACTGGCTTCTGTTCTGGGAGACCTGAAAACATTTATTGGGGTCTGGAGAGACCTCTGAGCATAAGAAAACATCTATTCGGGCAGTTTTGGTTTGGATCGATGTTCTTCGGGCTTTTTGGTTAATATTTTATACCTTATGTTCATTATCATTTAAGCAATTTATACATCTTTGATAACTTTTGTGTTTTATATTAGGTTTGTGTTATTCAGAAATGCAATGACACAGCGTATTGGCTCTGTATAACTATGTTGTTACATTGATGGCTGGTTTAGCTTGTTCTTATCTTGTTTGAAGTAATTTAGGAGAATCCATGTATTTTGGTCTTTGTGTCCAAAATTACGTTGTTTTGATAATGTGCGGCGCCCCTGCAGTCTGGCTGCCACAGTGGTATTAAAGGGACACTGTCAGGTCATTTTTCAGTATGATACTAATACTATCCTTGAATAGTGCCTGGGCAGACCTTTTAAAAACATGTAAAATCATTAATGTACTGTGGCGCCCCACTGGTCAGTCATCACAGTTGGGGTACTGCACCCATAAATGAGTGTGTGGTTATCCCTGTCACAGTGGAATGTAGGATTTATAGGAGGATCCAATCCTAGCACTCCCACACGCCCACCTAGAATAGATGGTTTTGGGCCCGTACCCTAGTGGGGGGAGTTAGGGGAGGACACACAGTGAGTTTTAGTTGGCACTGAGGAAAGACGGAGAACAGGGAGCCTCTGAGAGAAAGGAGACTTCCAGAGAGGGGGCCTGGAGAGAGAGAACAGGCAGTCCAGACTGAAGGAGGGGACTCTCCGAGCGTCCATACTTAGGGAGGGAACCCTGGTCCATACACCGGAGCGCCGGTTCCAAAGACACGGTACAGGGAGTCCAGACCCTGAGCCGTAACACCGGAGGTCGTGGGTCCGTCTACCTGCCCAGACACCTTGTCAGAAAGGAAACCAGTCACACCAGGATAACAGGGTGTCTCAGTGGTTAGTACTGTAGGAAGGGTGGCTCAGTGGTTAGCACTGTAGGAAGGGTGGCTCAATTGTTAGCACCGTAAAAAGGGTGGCTTAGTGGTTAGCACTGTAGAAAGGGCGTCTCAGTGGTTAGCACTGTAGGAAGGATGGCTCAATGGTTAGCACCGTAGGAAGAATGGCTCATTGGCTAGGACTGCAGTCTTACAGCACTGAGGTCCTGGTTTCAAATCCCACCAAGGACAACTGTTGCAAGGAGTTTGTATGTTCTCCCCGTGTTTTCATGGGTTTCCTCCCACACTCTAAGTACATAATGATAGGGAGTTTAGATTGTGAGCCCCAAAGGGGACAGTGATGATGATGTCTGTAAAGCACTGTGGAATTAGTGGCAAGATATAAATGAATAAATATTGTTAGAACAGGGAAGCTAAAAAGGAAAGAGAGTATCGGCTTCACGGAGGGATAAGATAACATACCGCTGACAATATTGTAAATTTGTAATACCCTGAAGTTTATTCTCACAAGTAGGGAAAGGATAGTAGCTTTATTTAACTTGGCAGAGACATGGTGATAGAAAATCTGGGTAATACAGACATGGGGTGATGGGTTGCCTGTCAAATTAGAGCAGACGCCATATTCTGAATATCAATTGTGTATGGAGGTGTGAGCGTTGGGTCCCTGCATCATGTATGTTCTGAATTAGTTCATGTCTGGCCCTAGCTGGCCCTCTGGAGTGGGGCATATTGGTTTGGGCTTAGATGGGCATTTTGTCATTTGTTTGGGGGCAGATGTGGACCCCGGGGCACAGACCTGGATATGTTTTGCAGTACAGGTTGTAGGTTTTCGTGTAGGGCACTGCGTGACACCTGGTATAGTAGGTACCCGGATGGCGGCCTGTGCTATATTAGATGGCGCTGATTTCTGCTTGTTCTTATCCACAGCAATGAGAGCAAAATAAAAGATGGCGGTGTCTTCTCTATCATCACGTCTGGGAATAAAGGTAAATGTTTCCAGTGATCCGGCTGAGCTTGGTTTCAGATCGGTGACGTCCACGACAGCAGAAGTCTCAAAATGATCCCTGAGATCTGTAATATTGCCGCTCACTCTTAAGTCATAACTCAGAGCTGTCAACATAAAAAATACAAAAATTCATTTTGTACGGTCATTGAACACAGTGTGAAAGACATTAAACTTTAACCCCTTATTTAATTTTTTTTCTTTTGTTCCCAGAGACATAATATATATATATATTTTTATTATGTACACACAGCTCTACGAGTGCTTATTTAATTTAATGTTTTTGGGGTGTATTTTTTAAGGGCACTATTCACTTTACAATATAATGTACTGAAGATCAAGAAAAAATTCCAAGTAGGTTGAAATGATAAAAAAGCCACCTTTAATTACATTTTGTGTTTACTGGGTTCAGTATCTGTCAGCAGGTCTTTGCTATGTCAGCTGATGACAGCATGCTGTAGGGTTAAAACACAAAAAGCAACTGTGCCTTTCTTATCCCTGTGGGTGCTATTATTTACTTAAACTAAAAGCTGTATGTTTACCATTTGAAGACTACTTTGTCACATGCACGGCAGTCCGACACCCCCCCTGCTGTGATTGACACCTTGTACAATCTCTATAGAGAGCCTGGTGTGGGCGGGGGCAGCCCTCTCCGCTCTGCTGTGTCTCTAAAACTAAATCCTTTGATTATGTGAGAACAGCTGCACTCAGTAATCTATGTCATACATGGATAGTAGCAAAAACCTGCTGACAGATTCACTTTAATAAAATTGACCTGGCAAAACATTCTTCAGGTTAGTACACTAAACTTAAAAAAACTCAGTAAAAAATGGGTGCACGATTTGGCAGAAACCATTGCCACCAGCCAAGTGTTTTTTTCCTGGTGAAACAGATGTTTTCTGGCAAAATCCTCCATTCATTTAACAGTTAATTCAAGAACCACGATCTCATTTTCACCGTTATTGTTTTCTTCCTAGCAAGAAATATTCAGAATATAATCTTCTATTTTTCCCCCATTTTTCCCCATTGTAGTATACAATCTCCCACCTTTTCCCCGGTCCAGATCATCACCAGGTGCTGTCCAGGATAAGACAATGCTGTCGGCTTTACGCTTTGCCTCTAAATCTGTGATTTTCCCCGGTGGATAAACATCTGTTTTTGCATTGATGACATCAGACACGATGAACGATCCACCAGCAGCCGCTCTCCTGAGAGATCCCAGCACAGGAAGAACATCGTCTTCTGGAGACATTGGGTTCATCACGACCTTACCTGTAATGATAGAGAACAGATCACCCCCTGTCCACTCATTTACACTGGAGGTCCACACACAACTAAAACCAACTTCACACAGGGCTGACTCAAGGTATATCGGGGCCCATGGGGAAAACTGGGGAACCCCATGGAGAGCAATGATCGAATCCCATTTTTCTGCTTGCGTCAAAGGTATTCCCAAAGCATAAAAGCATAATCACTGAATTCATACGGCCCCTCATCCACTCGGTGTATAACATCCGGCCACTCGCCATGCCGTCTGCCTTTACTAACATGTGGCAGAACATCTGGTGGTGCAGAACTCACTGATCTCAGCTCGGTCCTGTAATAGGATGTCACGGGAACATCAGTTACCTCTCTGAACAGTGTCTGGGAGGCTGCGGCCGGGGTTGCCCAAATAGTACCATATTTTACAGACTTCAATATTCACTGGACTATAAGATGCATATAGAGGTGGAAAATAGGGAGAAAATATATAACAAAATGTGGCCATGATGCACTGTTATGAGGGGATCAGCTGCTGCTGATGTTATGGGAGGAATGCACCCCCAATTCTGTACTAATGCTCCCCATACTGGGCCACTTCAAGGTAAATACTGTAGCTCCTCCATCCTGGTGTATAAGTCCACCATGCTGGGTCCCTTCCAAGTATATACTGCATGTCCTCCATCCTGGTGTATATATTCCCCATCCTAGTATATAAATCCTCCATCCTGGTATACATGATCCCCCATCCTGTTATATATGACCCCCATCCTAGTATATGTGTCCTCCATCCTAGTATATAAGTCCTCCATCCTGGTATATATGATTCCCCATCCTGGTATATTTGTCCTCCACCCTGTTATATATGACCCCCATCCTGGTATATATGTCCTTTATCCTAGTAGCCAAGAACCTGCTGGGGTGAACACATGTGCCCACTATTGAAGAAGATGAATATTCACTGCTCCCCACGCCCATAATCCCACCCAACTCTTAGAGCCAGCTACAGTGCAGAGATGTGGGTGGGATCATGAGTGTGGGGAGCAGTGAATATTCATTCTCTTTAATAGTGGGCACACATGTTAACCCCAATCGCCACTGCAGCCTGCTCCTGCCTCCTGTGAACCTGCTGCACCGGCGCTGCCCCCCATGAGCAAACCAGGTACGTCCAGACTATAAGACATACCCCCACTTTCCCTTCAAATTCGGGAGGAAAAAAGTGCGTTTTATGGTCGAAAACTAAGGTAGATCATCAAGAGAATAATAAACTGACTGACTCCATGGTTGGCCGTCTTATGGCTGTTATTGAAAAGAAGGGTGGCTATATTGGGCACTGATTTTTTTTTTTTATGAAAATGTCAGGAATGTATCGTATTTTTGTTCATTTTAAGATGTTGATTTATTATTCTCACTACAACAGATGAAAAATTTTCATTTTTCATTTAGCTGCATAATAATTCCGCACAAATAAATATTCTTCTACGGGAGACAAAACTTCACTTTTGCTCTCATAAATATTCTGATATTAGGTTTATTAATCTTTTGGATTGACCAACAGCACTAGAGTTGTTTAACCCTCTTTAAAACTGTAATATTAAAGTTTTAACAATGAAGTTAATCTGGTCTAACACCCTTTGAGCAGGAGGTTGGACCAGATGACCCAGGAGGTCCCTTCCAACTCCACCATTCTATGATTCTAATAATCAAAAATATAAACTGCCTAATATTTGTAGACACAGTGTAATAGTAACATGATATAAGTCACATGACAAGCAGGTAGACATGTCGAGTATCATAATCGCCTATTCTTACCATTTTCAACAAAACCTGGTAAGGAGAAAACACGATTCTTGGGACGGGTGAGTGTGCACTCACTCTCAGGACAAGCGACTCTGACTTTCAGACCGTACCGTCCACTAACATTGAAACTAAAGAAGTATTTTGAGTAAATGCCATCATCTTTTACAACATCAACACCTGTGAATAGAAAAGAGATTCATATAAAGAGATGCTCTGCTGGTCATTATTCTGTTCAATATGTTATCGCATTTAAAATCTTCCTTTTATAGGGGTAGAAGCTGTTTTTCTGTTATTGTGCCTCAATTCCCCATTTCTTTTTACCCAGCCCTATAGTTACAAAAAGATGGAATTCTAGCTGCCTGCAGTCACCACTAGGGGGAGCTAAGTAACACGTGTTAAACAGCTCCTGTTGGACTCAGGTCAAGCTCCCTCTAGTGGTGGCTGAAGGATGGAAACAATTTATTATTTGGAAACAATCTGACCTTATTTTATCACATCCTATTTCAAACGGGTTTTATATGGCTGCAACATTGATGACCTGTCCTTAAGATAGACCATCAATTTGTGATTGGTGGGGATCCATCTGTCGATTGGTTTATTGACTTGGGAACAGCATGCTATTCATTGTTTACCAGGTAGAGCAGCACTAACATTATGTCAGCAGCACTGAAGCCTATCAGTGAGCTCAGTGGTTGTTCCCACATAGACGGTTAGACCTACAGACAATAACAGCCACCAGGAGCAGCAGGGGAGACACAGCGCTGACCTGGGGAGGGTGAGTAAAGCACCATTTTTTTTTATATTTTTGCAGCTGGGGTGACACTCCCCCCCCCAAGGCTGTGGGATACTCGGAACTGGGCTGTAGTACTGCTGGGGGCTCACGGGGGTCGAGATCCGGCTCCGTGACCCTGGCGGTGTCAATAAAAATTTGGGTGATTAAGGTTTTGGGGATAAAGGTCAAGACGCCACCTACGGTACTCGGCCTGGGATGGCCAACGCTGCAGTTCAGACCTCCGGGGCAGACGATGATGCAGCCAGATGTTGTCGCTCCCTGTAGGTGGAGCGGTACCCCGGGGCAGGTGTAAAAGTCAATGTTGTAGATGGTGAAATTGCAGTGCAGGGCAGGGGACGCCAGAATAATTTGGGGACACAGCTGATGCAGTTCCACACTTTTACTCACGGGTTTCAAGTGGTAAAGTCCATCCAGGTGCTGTATCCTATGAGCCATGGGTCCAGCCACTCCCAGGTAGATTAAAACACTTAGCTGACACCCCATTCTGTGTACCTTTTCTGGGTCGTCTCTCTTGTGATGGCTCTTTCCTACCTGCCCTGTACCTCACGCTCAGTGTCCTGCGCCGGTGACCTCGGACCCTACCGGGAGACGTTCTCTTTGTCCCCTTTGGTCCTTATTCGGCCACCTTTGCAGTGAATGACATGGATTTGACTGCTGCCCCTGGAGATGTAGCAGCCTCCGGTTAGCTAGATGAGACCTCAAGTCCCCTCTACTAGTCTGGGTCTCGTGACCCTCGGCGGCCCTGGTCCCTTCACCTGCCTGCGACCAGCAATGGATGTGAGTCCCACGGGTGTACTTCTCACTTCCCGTGCCTCTGGGACCCCTTCCTTCTCTTGAGCTCCTGCCTGGCTCCCTCCATCTCTCTCTCCCTCAGAGACAAGCTCCTTGGCTCCAGTCCCTAGTACTCGTCGTTCTCAGCTCCCTCACTGGAGCTCAACTGTCCTGCTCCTTCCACCTTCTTCACTGCTCTCTAACTGAACTGAGCTGAACTGAACTCCGGCTTCCTGGTGTTCCCCTCTAAACTATCCTGCTCTTCCTCTCACTTCCTCCCAGTGTCTCCCCTTCCTACAGTTCCACCCACCACCCTATCTTAGCCCCATTTCCAGTCTGGTATGGGGGTATGATCAGTTCCCCCACCTTACTGGTCTGGAGTGACTAATGGTGCATGCGGTGTCAGTAGGTACCGGGTAGTGTCCCCTCCTTACCTGGGGTTGAGGGTACCACACCTCAGGCTAAGGTGTAGTACTGCTGTGGCGACTGGACCCTTAGGGGCGCCACAGGGGCCCAGGGGTTTTTCTAAACCAAAACCCCCCTTTAAATTTGTTGGACAGAAAAAAAAAGATCTTTATTTAGACAAGGTATTTTAGAAAGTTGTATTACCTGCTCCGCTATCAAGAAGTTCAAGAATTGTATTGTTTCCCTCTTCTGGGGTGATAATTGCAGTGACCTTTGCCCCTTTCACAGGTAGTAGTCCTTGGCTTACAGAAGCATAAACAATCATGGGTTTGGGGTACTTGTTGGTGTCAACATTCATATGGACATTCACCGTGATTGGCGGTACATTCACAGGGGATTTGGATGTTACTATTATACCCAAGACCTGAGCTGCTGTGAAATGGTTGCAGAGCGTGAAAATCCAGGTTCCTCTCTGAAAAAATAAAAATGAAGAAAACAAAGGGCTAACTGTATAGTGAGTGCAAAGAACACTCGGAATTTCCCAATAAAAGGACGGAGAGTTTCTCGGTACTTTCTCTATCAGTTTCTTACAGGTTTCGAGATCTCATATAATAATAATAATAATTACTAGGGCTATTCCCATCATTAAATGGTCTGACACATGCCTAGGAAATGCAGTAATGTTCTGATTATTCCGGACATTTAGAGGCTAATAAACATATTTGCCAACTTCCTTGGCAAATCTCACTGTCGCTGCCGAAATCTTTGGCTCTCACCCTAGGACTCCAGGGAGCTGCACTGCCAGCTTTCTTTCTTGCCTGGGGTTGTGGCAGGGGTGCAAAAATTGTGAAGAGGGTTAATTAGCAGATGTCTTAGGTTTTTATTTTGTACTGTGTGACTTAGAAATGAATTGGAAAAGTTTTAAAACAGTATTAAAGTTTTGCAGAGTATTATTGAATGTTTCTGCTGAAAAACTCATTGTAAATGTACAATCTTACATCTTGTCAAAGATGAATCTCCACCTGTCCCCGCAGGTCTATGATTTTGTCTTTTGGAGGCAGTATACTATAAAGGGTTGAATGGTGGCTCAGTGGTTGGCCTTGCAGACTTGCAGCACTGGGGTCCTGGGTTCAATTCCCACCAAGAACAACATCTGCAAGTAGTTTGTGTGTTCTCCCTGTGTTAGTGTGGTTTTCCTCCAGGCACCCGGGTTTCCTCCCACATTTCAAAGACATACTGATAGGATGTTAAGATTGTGAGCCCCAAGAGGGGCAGTGTTGCAAAAATGTACTATGGACTTAATAGCACAATATAAATGAATAAATATTATTAATTTGTATAGTGATGAGATTAAAGGGGTTGTCCACTACTTGGACAACACCTTCTCATTACCCATGCTTGATCCCATAAAAATAAAAAGCTTTATACTCACCTCTGGTGCCGGCGTAGTTTCAGCGATGTCAGGACTTGCGTTCTCAGGGTTCACGTGATATAGTTATGACCCGCGAGCCTTGCAACCAATCACCACCGGCTTTCTTCTTCTCACCTTTGGACGTAGGAGCAATTAACAGGAAGTTAAAAGCAACTGCAGCGCTCACTTACTGTTAATTAGTTACCCATCTGAAGGTGGGGAGAAGAAATCTGGCGGTGATTGGTTGCAAGGCTTGTGGGTCATGACAATATCTCGTGAACCCTGGGAACTTGAGTTCCAACAATACCAGCTCTGGAGGTGAGTATAGACTTTTCTATTTTTATGGGGGGTGCACTTGGGTTTTCCAAGTAGTAGACAGCCCCTTTAAAGTTAAAGTTAGTTTGTCTGATTGAGCTTGAAAAATTATAACCAAATTTGAGTAAAAAATGAAAAAATTGATTGCTGCTGAAAAACACTCACTCTTCCCTTGACAGCTAATGTAAAATTGCTCAGTAGGTGGTGACAATGTGCACAGGAGAAGCTCCTCTCGGGTGTGCTGTATCCTGACATATAATTAACGTGAAAGTCTGGTTAAAAAGTGCAATAATTAGGCAACCCTCCATTATCCCATCCTTCACGTTTCACTTTTCGGCACTGTATATTAACATATCTCCGACCATTGCCTCTAAACTATTACCGTGGCTATCCCTGGAACCTTCATCCGGCTCAGGTTGGCAGCACTAGTTCTTGTAAAGTTTGCCGTTGTGTAGATTTTTCCATCTGGGTCTTCCACTTTGATAGATGGTTCAGAAAACTGCCAGGTAACTGTGAAGAAAGTTTCTGCACCCACTGAACTGTCGATATACACAGTGTAACTGATACACTTTTCTGGGTTCAGGTTGATGGTAGAGCTCTCTATCTGTCAGATTTAAAGGGAATTAAATATTATTATTACAATATTACATAGCACATATCCTATAAATGGATTTTTCACATTGGAGCATCTCTACCATGAAAAAAACGGATTCCTAAACAATATGCACAAAGTTTCCAAAGTGATCCAATGATCAGCTGTATTTACAGGAAAATCTCAGCCAGTGGTGAATGTCCCTGCAGCGCCACCACAGGACAGATGAAGTAATACATTCAGATCAAATCAATGGGACAGTCCTATTCTAGAGAGGCTATTTGTAATCGCTCTCTATACTGTCCAATAAAACGAGGAACCTTAATAGGGAACACCCTCTTTTACCTTTTTATAGACCCTAATTGGGATTTTTCACATTTAATTAGTATAGGAAGTGTCATATGATTACCTGGTTCACCCTGGTAAGTTGGCCTCCGTTTTCATTTGCAATTCCGAAAAAGGCGTCAATCAAATCATTTGATTTCACTTCATCTGTCACAAAGTATTTTAGACCTCCTGTAAAGAAAAATCCTTCATTACATTTCTGCCATTACACAGGTTGTGTGTTATGAAATAATTGTGCCGAGCCTTTATGGTGGATATTACATTGTGGTTTGAGTTGACATGTGCCGCCATATGGTGCTTTTAACACGGGATCCAATCTGATACAGAACATTTATTGTGAGACCCATACTGCTTGTTTTTGCGTGAAATTTAATGGATACATGAGTACAGTATGGCCCCATAGACTTTCTCGGTACAGCTTTTTGATGTTATGGTCTGTACCAAGCCACAATATGCTTGTAGAATAGTCAACTTTTTGTTTTTTATTCAAGTTACATTGGTCTCAAAATGGATGGGGCTATTGCAAATGTGCCCCAAAGTTGACATTTGTTAGTGTCTTATTTGCATCTTTTGATGGATAGCTCATGAAGTGCTCTTCAGATGCTGGGGGATACCGTTCCTCCAGTCAGTAGGATGTGTCCTTAGACAGTCTAACATGATCTGAACTGCTTGAACTATCAGAATATATTGGACCATGCACCAATGACAAGGGAAATGCTATAGCCTAGACTGGATAATATTTCTCCATATACTCCACACCTGTCATATCAGCAATATCCTCCAGCTCTTTAGAGGCCTCTTTGCTCAAGGCTATAATATGGATGATGACTCCACTGTCTTCAATCTCAGGAAAGCAATCAATTGAATTTTGAAGATTATCTCCATCTGCTAGAAGTATGATTTCTGTACCATGCAATGATCCGTTCTTCTGGTTGACCTGTGTGATAATACATTGAATTATTACCCATGTAGAAGAATATACAGTTAGGGCCAGAAATATTTGGACAGTGACGCAAGTTTTGTTATTTTAGCTGTTTACAAAAACATGTTCAGAAATACAATTATATATATAATATGGGCTGAAAGTGCACACTCCCAGCTGCAATATGAGAGTTTCCACATCCAAATCGGAGAAAGGGTTTAGGAATCATAGCTCTGTAATGCATAGCCTCCTCTTTTTCAAGGGACCAAAAGTAATTGGACAATGGACTCTAAGGGCTGCAATTAACTCTGAAGGCGTCTCCCTCGTTAACCTGTAATTAATGAAGTAGTTAAAAGGTCAGGGGTGGATTCCAGGTGTGTGGTTTTGCATTTGGAAGCTGTTCCTGTGACCAGACAACATGCGGTCGAAGGAACTCTCAATTGAGGTGAAGCAGAACATCCTGAGGCTGAAAAAAAAGAACAAATCCATCAGAGAGATAGCAGACATGCTTGGAGTAGCAAAATCAACAGTTGGGTACATTCTGAGAAAAAAGGAATTGACTGGTGAGCTTGGGAACTCTAAAAGGCCTGGGCGTCCACGGATGACAACAGTGGTGGATGATCGCCGCATACTTTATTTGGTGAAGAAGAACCCGTTCACAA
>JARQOC010000007.1:99198430-99205930 GCA_033576535.1 Allobates femoralis
TTGGGCCTGCTGCATCCTACCAAGTGCATTTGACACTGTATCAGACCTTATGGCTGCTTTTGGTGAGCTTTACAGAATTAAATGGTCCCTACAATTTGCACCCTTCAGTGACTTCATCCAGGGGTGCAGTGATCATATTGACACCACAGATGTCACAGAAGTTTATACCACTGGGCAATAAAAGAAAAAAAAAATAACCATAACATTTTTGGTTTAGCCCCAGATTTCACATTTCACACAAAAAAATGAGTAAAAATGGTCACACTTTCTGCTGAGTGTGGCCAGGGCCGTATTTCCCATTAGGCACCCATAGGCACATGCCTAAGGAACCAGGTGTCAAGGGGGTGGCACCAGGGGCAAGATGTAAAAAATGTTTTTTGTTTTTTTTTTAAATCTCGCTTCCTCCTCCAAATTCGTTATTAAATCCGGGGTGTTTTTGGAGGAGGGAGGTGGCCCAGGCACGATTGCAAATTAACGTGCGCGCCCCTGCACTTCCAGGGTCAGTGGAGTCCATTCGGCTCCCCACCCTGGCATCCGGCCGCGTGCTGCTGCAGTCATCACCACACACTGCCGGGCAGCAGCGTCTGCAGAGCGCGGGAGAGAAGACCTCGTCGCTGGATCTGCTGGGAGTGGGGAGCAGGTAAGGCGCTTTAGAGCTGAAGATAGCTCTGAAGAAGAGGAGGGGGCGGGTGGCGAAGGGGGAGAGCAGCATGGAGAAGAGGTGCTAGGGAACGAGCAGGCTAGATCATATGGGGAGGGCGGGAACAAGCAGACTGGGACATATACGAGGGGGGGAACAAGCAGGCTAGATCATATGGGTGAGGGGGTAAACAAGAAGACTGGGACATGGGGAGGGGGGTAATGAGCAGACTGGGACATTAGGAAGGGGGGGATCGAGCAGACTGGGATATATATGGGGGAGGGGGGGGATGAGCAGACTGGGTCATATGGGGGAGGGGGAAACGAGCAGGCTGAGTCATATGGGGGAGGGAGGGAATAATCAGACTGGGTCATATGGCAGAGGGGGGAGCCAGCATCCTGGGTTATATAGGGGAGGATGCCAGGGTGCTGGATGCCTAGTGCCGGTTGCATGATGCCAGGGTGCCTGGTGCTGCCAGGTGACTGGTGATGCCGGGTGCCTGGTGACGGAGCCGGGAGCCGCAGAGGAAGAAGCTGCCGAGTGCCTGGTGCCGGAGACCGGGAGCCGCAGAGGAAGAAGATGACTGGTGCTGCCGGGTGCCGGAGACTGGGAGTCAGAGAGGAAGAAGCTGCCGGGTGCCTGGTGCCGGAGACCAGTAGTCACAGAGGAAGAAGGTGGCGGGTACCTGATGCCAGAGACCAGGAGCTGCAGAGGAAGAAGCTTCCGGGTACCTTGGGCCGGACACTGGGAGCCACAGAGGAAGAAGCTGCCGAGATCTGGGATCAGTAGTGTGGAGTCAGGTAAAGCGCTGTTACAGCCGAAGATAGCAGCCTGGGGGGGACAGATTGGGATAGATGGATGGATGGGGCGGCCTGGAAGAGGGGGTAGAATGGGATGCATGGGGCGGCCTAGAAGAGGGGGCAGAATGGAATGGATGGATGGGGCGGCCTGGAAGAGTGGGCAGAATAGGAGGGATGGATGGAGAGATGGGGTTGCCTGGAAGAGGGGGCAGAATGGGATGGATGGATGGATGGGGTGGCCTGGAAGAGGGAGCAGAATAGGATGCATGGATAGGGCGGCCTGAAATAGGGGCAGAACGGGATGGATGGGTGGGGGGGGGGTGGCATGGAAAGGGGGCAGAAGATGGATGGATGGTTAGATAGATGGGGAGAAGGTACATGGATGGATGGTCTGATGGGGAGAAGGTACATGGATGGTTTGGTGGATGGGGAAGAAGGTACATGGATGGTTTGGTGGATGGGGGAGAAGGTAAATGGATGGATGGGGGGATAGAGGGAGAAGGTACATGGATGGATGGGGAGGAGAAGCTACATGGAACATGTGGGGAGAAGCTGCAAGGATGTGGGGAGAAGCTATATGGATTATGGGGAGGGGAGAAGTTACATGGATGAGGGATGGGGAGAGGCAGTATGGAACATGGGAGGACAGAGGCTACGTGGAACATGGGAGGGGAGAGGCTGCATGGAACATGGGAGGGGAGAAGCTGCGTGGAATATGGGAGTGGGATGGGGAGGAAGGATGAGCTGCATGAGACGTATGGGGGAGGATAAGCAACATGGGATTCAGGGGAATGGGGGTGAGGATGAGCTGCATGGAACATATGGATGGAGGATGAGCTGCATGGAACATATGGATGGAGGATGAGCTGCATGGAATATATGGGGGGGGTGAACAGTATGGGACATGTGGAAGGAGGATGAGCAGTATGGGACATTTAATCTGCATACACATTTATTTAGGGAATGTACTGTTCTGGTGATATATTGACGGTGGTTCTGGTTATGTATTATTGTATTGCCGGTGGTTCTGGTGATGTACTGGCAGTGGTTATAGTGATGATGTATTGATGGAGGTTCTGGTGATGTATTGACTGGTTTTGGTGATGCATTACAGTATTGACAATGGTTCTGGTGATATACTGACAGGGGTTCTAGGGATGTGTTATTGTATTGCCAGTGGTTCCGGTGATGTAGTCATGTGGATGTTGTAATCTTTAACTTAACAGACTTGTTCCTAAAACATTATAGGGCAAGTGTGCTTGACTAAAAATACAGCTGAATGTCAGCCAAACAATTGACTAAGCCCAGAAGCACTATAGATAGGTGTACGATCACTAGGCCGGCAGGGAGCTTGCTCGTCTCTCCCATATACAGGAGCACTCATTCTTCCCAGTTTTACATCAGCGGTTTAATGATGTTTCCGTCCAATCCAGCAGGTGGCGTCGGAACTGCTGCCTAACGACCGACTTGCAGCACCGATCCGGCAAGCCCCATGCCTTGTCTATGGGGCTTGTTGTCAGGTTTTTATTGCGGCCGCAACTGCAGGATTTGCAGGATTGCGGCAAAACCGCAATTACCGCAAGCCCCATAGAGAATGAAGGGGAGGGAGGGGGGCGCGACAGTTGAAAGTGCCTAGGGCGGCAGGCACTCCAAGTACGGCCCTGAGTGTGGCAATACCCTACGTGCCTGAACATTACTGTTTAGCCACATGGCGAGACTCAGGAGGTGGGAGCGCTATCATAGATTAAGTTTGCAGACTCCATATACAGAGCCCCTAAGTGTCAAAAGAACAGAATCACCCATTAAATGTCCCCATTTTAGAAATTACACGCCTCTGGGATTTCATCTACAGATATAGTGACAATATTGACTCCAAAAGTGTTTTCTAGTGTTCCTGAGTGAAAATTGCAAATTTGCCATTGAAGTGCCCATATATTGTAGTTCCGTACATTGTATTCCCCATG
The DNA here is from genome assembly GCA_033576535.1 of Allobates femoralis. Lineage (NCBI taxonomy): Eukaryota > Metazoa > Chordata > Amphibia > Anura > Aromobatidae > Allobates > Allobates femoralis. The sequence goes on from JARQOC010000007.1 coordinate 99,201,835, forward strand.
CATTGTAGTGCCTGTAAATTGTAGTGCCCATACATTGTATTGCCCACACATTGTAATGCCTGTACATTATAATGCCTGTACAATGTAGTGCCCATACAATGTAATTCCCATACATTGTAATGCCCATACATTATAGTGCCTTCTGGAGACACACACTTCATAATTTAAAACAGGCTCTCATAGCTACAGAAGGGCCAAACATGTGAATGCTGAATGTGATTTAGGCACACTGTGGGGATCAGAAGGATTGGGGTCGCTAGGATTTGGGAACGCAGAATTCAGTGTGTTTCTTTTGGGAGATGAGGAGCCATAGCGCTGTTAATTACACATGGCCAGGGTAACTCAGCAGCTGGGCCAGTAAGCAGGGTTCACAGTGGCTGCACCCAATGCTGTTGCCCTGGCTTACACTGTGGAACTGAAAAACAAAAATGGAGTAAAACAAATAAAAGAAAAATAAATAATAGTTTGTGACGTCAGTTGGAGTTTCCAGCCAACAGGTGGCTGGCACTGCAGGGTTACCTTCAGTAGATAGCTGTGAGATGTGTAACCCTCTCCAACCGGGGCTTGCTCTTGAGGGACAAGGAGGATAAGGGTGATAGTAAGTGTTGTAGTAGGAGTGTGTGTGCAGGAGAAAGGAAGGCACAGAAGACAGTCTCTTTGTTCTTTACTGGTACTGTAGCTGCTGCACAGATCCAAGGTACATACAACAACAAGCTCATGGTCCAGCCAGTCTGGGAAGAACTGAAGTCCGCTCTGCTGGAGTGAGGTATAATGGCTTTCTTGTTGACTTTGGCGGTAAAGTTTCTAGGTGCTTGGAAACTCTCCTGTACTTCTTTCTTGCAATGGGTAACCTCCAGCCAGGCAGACAACGCGGACCCTATGGTAAACCTCTGTCGCACCCCGGGGCAGGAGTACTGGGAACCAGGCCCTGTCGTCTTCTAGGGCTCTGGGGTGTCACGGTGACGCGACCCGGCTCCGTATGCCCAAGTGGGGCAAATAAAAAGGGGAATGAAGAAAAAGAGGAAATTAAGTTTATAAAAGTTATTTGTGACGCCACCCGTAGTGTGTGGCTATATGAGGCCACCGCTGCAATCCGGACTGCTGGGGTGATGGTGGGTACAGCTAGATGATGGAGCCGTCAACGGGTAGGGCTGATCTCCAGGGCATCCGAAGGTGTAGTGTAGTGTAAAGGTGGCACCCCTGAGACCAGGGTGGCCACAGGTAGGAACTGCAGCCAGGCAGGAGGGAGACAGTTTGTATACCAGACATAAGGTTTTAGATAGGACCCAGTAGAGTGAAAAAACCTTGGTAGCGGTTACTGGGCTTACAATGTCATGGCCATCACATTAAACCAATTTTTCACATTTAATCCTAGATAGCTTTCAGTAGCTTTCCAATATGATCTTGGTCCCTGTTCACATTATGCAAAAGTACATGTTAGCCATTTTGGTTTTTCCTTTAAAAGTATGAAGTGCTGGTGTGCAGCAGATCTTCGCTTAGTATGTATACCAAACACCGTCAAAACACCCCCCCACAAATACAGCACCCAACACGGAGCCCGGGACTCTAAGCGGGCAAAGGGGTGACAGGGTTTAGAGGAAAGTGGGTGGGAAGGAAGGTCAGGTGGTAAGCCAGTACAAAAGGAGGGAACAAGCAGGAGTTAAACAGTAGGCCGGAGTAGGCTGATAGGAAAAGACCAAGAGTAGGCCAAAGTGAGCTGAGCTGTAAAGGCAAGAACAGACAGAAAGTGACACTTCCCGGAGGGATAGGGCTCCCTGGAGACGCAGAATCCACAGAGACACAGATCCATGGAGAGAAAGCTCGTCCATAGCCGGTAGTCCAAATAGGAAGGTGAGGACAGAGACCGGACCGGTGCCACCGGGTCTGAGGAGTACGGCAGTGACGACAGACTGCAGACAGGTTAGGTTGCCTTTGAAGTGACTGGTAGCCACACGGGTCGGAAGGAGCCCAGTAAGCCCTTGAGGGTTACCCAAGGCTAGGCTGGGACCAAAGTGTCGGCTCTGAGGGGGACTGCAGCTACATGCCGGCTTCCCAGACAAACCGACGGGGAACGCTGATTCCAAGTCAGGGTTCCCACTACATGGATTGGAGACTCAGCAACATTATAGGACCCGGCTTGCTGCCCATACACATAGGGGGAAGCCACACAAAAGGGACCGAGTTGCCGTCATTACAATCCACAAAGAAGGGCAGGAAAGAATAAAGCTGGAAAGGTTACAGAGAAAGAGTGAAGGGACTCCGGAAGATAGCCTGGCTGCAGTGGGTTCAGTGTGTCCGGAGTTACCCGTATAAAGGGACTGTGTTGAGAACTGTACTGTTTGGATTGAAGAACGTGCCAGTAAAACCCAGTGAACCCTGTTTAAGTCTCCCGTGTGTGATTCCCTGCAACTAGAACTTTTATTACACTTTGCACCCTGTCAGGAGCTGCCGCAACCCGCGGCGGGATCATCCACCTTGCTGCAGCATCCATCCATCCTCCTGACAGAAGTACACTGCCGCGGTGGTCCCCTTACTGACTACAACCCGTGGGTGGCGTCACGACAAATAATCCCTGTGATGAATATTGGTAAGGAATATTGCCATATCCCCCATATTCCATTCCTCCCAGAAAGCAATTGAGAAGGCACATCTCACTCATAAAGAGATAAGCCCCCACCCTTTCAAGGCAGAAGTCATTTATCTCTGGCAAGCAGTAGAGTAATTAGTATGCAGATGGAAGCCAACTGTCCACACAACAGGACTCATCCTCAACTTTGATATGGTAATCAGGAAGGTGTATGGAGCTTCTTAAGAAACGGGGTTTTGCCAAAAGGTGACACGTCTCATATCACTGTGAGGCCAGGAGAGAGGAGACTGGACGGAGCCGTGACTATACTATTAATATCTCATAAGCTGTCCACCCTGTGATACTATCGAATATAAAAATGAACTCTACATATCCAGACGGTGACCAGCCTGGTATTCACATGAATGTAGGACGACTGGAAGCCATGTAAACAGGATATTGGCTAGTAGGGTGCTCTCAGAGTAGCCATGTTTCACATCCAGACGAAGATAAAATCATAACTAAAAATATGAAAGTATTATCTTCCGTCTGCGATGCCCATGGACACGGCTAGGTCAGCTTATAGAATCTGGGTGTCCATATCTCCCCTCAGAGGGGTGGGAATTGTGAGACATCCCAGAGGTGTGAGATGGGTGGAGACAGGGGTCAGCCCATCTAATATATAATTGCCGTAGGCACTTCCGTGTCGGACCCCGCAAAAGACCGTGGCTTTGTCACTCTGTGACGTCACCACGAGCGAAGCATTGCCCGCGTAACGGGCATTGCGAGCCGTCGCAATGCCCGCTACGCGGGCATTGCGACCCCTCGCCGCTGTCAGCACACACCCCCAACCCCTGTCACCACACACCCCCCATATGTCCTCACCCCCCCCCATATGTCCGCACACCCCCGCTCCGATCCCGCTCCGGAGCCGCTGCTGTCAGCACATGCTGACACAGTGCTCCGGAGCCTCTCCTGTAACCACACTCCCACGATGTCCACACACACCCCCCCCCCCCGCTGTCACCACACACCCCCCATATGTCCGCACCCCATATGTCCGCCATCACAATACTCACCCCGCCGTCATTTCATCCATTCATAACAACCGCCAATAAAAAACGAAAAAAAAACGCAAGTTCCGCAATAGTAAAAAAGCGCAAGTTCCGCAAATTACCGCAAGTTCTATGTAAAAATGCATTGGCGTGCCGCATTTATCCCGCACCTGAGCCATTATGCGGAACTTGCAGAACTTGCGTTTTTTTTTCCTTAAGTCCGCAAAATCTGCTTTTCAATGACAAACGCTGCTGTCAAAATTTGAAGTATAATTATGAACGTTATAAAGATGGCGCTGTTGCTGGGTGGCGACCCTTTTTGCCTACCAATCACTATACCCCCCCCGCCGCCATTTTAGTGATTAATAATATGTTTAATCCGCCATTTTATAGTGTTTACTTTCACTTTTCCTCACAAATCATTCCTGCCTTGGTGATCCTGTGGGACGGACGTCGGAAAACCAGTGCTGGAACC